>CM040483.1:10409696-10452164 GCA_022758105.1 Pangasianodon gigas
CTTTATAGGATTTTTTTAATGTAGAAACATTTAATTTCATTATTTTTGAAGGCGTCTTTGCTCTACAGCATTTCTTTGCATGTGCCTAAGACTTTGCACAGAACTGTATATATATATATATATATATATGCACATGGACAGAGACACAGGAAGGAGTTTTACACTGGGGGGGGGCTGGAATCTTACTATCATTATATTTATTATTATTATTATTATTATTATTATTATTATTATTATTATTATTATAGCAGGTGCAGCAGCGCCCTCAGTACCCTCGCTTCCTGCGTCCTTGCACATGGATATACTCTTTCTCAGTTAAAAGGCAAGCATGATGAAGTGAGGCACAGACAATTGCTTACCGTTGGTTCTTGCATTAGTAGGAATCGTGTTAGTGTTGACAATGGATGAGGTGGTAGTAGTTAGAGATGCTGGTGGCAGGAATGGAGAAAGGTTACACTTTAACAGGAGGATAAGGTGACAATGAAAATGCAAACGCTGGAGGAACTGAGCAACTAAACAGTCTCACACGTATAGCAAAAATATGCTTTTACAGAACGCTTCAAAACGAGGGTGATTCGTGAACCAGACAGTAAACCATGATTTCGAGGTCTTCACCAAAATAAACACATCTAGTGGAGAAGAATGGATAGAACTGTTCCTTATTAACACTTCTTTCTGTTAAGTCTCAGTAAACGAGCTGTCAAGTGACAAAGCAGACTACACCGGCCTGAAAGCCTACAAAACATTCAGTCTACATTCACTCTAACATGTAACCGGCAAACTGGAAGCAAATGGGAGAAATATGCCTAAATATGCAAGTATGAGACATTCCACTAGAGTGATGAATATGCTAAAACGAAACACAGCAAGAACCAGCTGAAGGAGTGATATACAAGGACGTTTAAAACTAGAGCGTAATATTTTATGACTTGTGCTGGGAACAGGAGACCTGCTTACTTCTGACTGCCTGTTTAATGAGGATAGTTTACTGGCTTACATTAAAACTTCTGGAAACTTCTGTGGGAGGAACGCTGAGATTTCTGAAATAGTCATCTTGTGTTTTAACTTGAACATATGAGGATCAGTAATGGACAAAGAAAAAACACACATTTGCAAATTAGCATCAGGCACTCATGAGTAAATAACTGCATTATCATCACACAGAAGTGTGCTACTGTTATTATACTGATTATCCTAAACTCGATTTAATTAATCCTAAGTCTCTGGCTGTAAAATGTCTGTAAAAATTGCAGGTTTTCCCTTACCTGGGCAGCCCACCCCCGGGGACACACAGCTGGTGGTTTGGGAAGTGGTAGCTGGCATGGCGGTACCTGGGGATAGAATAAAAACAGTAAATTATTAAACATTTTTAACAAAATAAACAGTTAAAGTCACACTGAAAGACTGCTTTATGAAGGAATATAGGAATATTACACTGGGAATGTTATGGGAATAATATACTTTGAGAAATGTTGCTGTTGTAAAGATGATTATTCGAAATTTGTCATCATATACTGGAGGATATTAGTTAAGCTATCTATAACTACAACCCAGTGGTCATTTACATTCTTACACACACACACACACACACACACAAGCAGAAAGCATAGTTAATGCTGTGTGATGTCAGCGTGTAATATAATCACTCACGCCACTGACTCAGTTCTGGCTTAAAGTCACACCCAGGAATATCCCCTTCTCTCCACAACACAGCTGTGTATTATTCAACACTCAGTACTGCTTTGTTCTGCACCAACTTTATCATCAAATTTTTCCCAAAACAAAACTTTCTGCATAGTTTCTTAAAGCTGTTAGGGAATGTAGGACACTAATGCCATTAATACAAAAAGTCAGCTTTAAATGATTTCCAAAGCATGTCACTGTCACACCTCTTAATTCCAGGACACGTCTTCTCTTGTCTCTTTTCCTGTTTACTGACTAAATAAAGCTCAATCTAACTGTCAGTGTGAAGCCTGACTGATGTCTCCTCTTGTGTACTTTCTGAGCTGCTTTTCTGACTGTTCTTAGGATTTACTCTGCTGCTTTTGATGTTTGTGTGTTTTGTGTATTAGAGCTGCACATGGATTCTCCCACATCTCCTGAATCCTGTTTTTTTTTTCTACATCTAATCTTTGAAGCACTTTTGACAACCAAATGACAACTTCAGAAAGAGGCTGTGGGAACGTGCCACTGAGAAAGGCTTTTAAAAAGAATGTGCTGAGCCAACTGGAACTCCTCCACAAGAACCAAACACACCATGGCATAAAAGTCAAGCAGTAAGGCACACACCTTTTAACAACCTCTATGTGTGTGAATGAACGTCATCCACTGAGACAGCTATAATACTGCACGACTTCTGCCTTCTTTAGAGGATATACTGAATAAAAATGCAAAAACTGAAAGCAGCCAGTTGATCTTTTGTTGGTCTTTGGTCACTATGAGGAAAAATAAACCCTCTGTCAGTGTTGGGGACGTGAAGGTTTCCAGTTGTGAAAAGAAAAAATATATTTGTACCACTTGAAAGTCTTATTGAAAAGCTGAAACTGAAACACAGAGAACAAAGCATGCCTACTGCTCAGCACTGACTGAAGATATTTTCCTCATGGTGACTAAAAGATTTCAAAAAAGATGGTGGCTCTGCGAGGGTAAGTTTTGATAGGAGGAACTTCTCTTCCATGTTGATTAATATGTCCTTAAGCATACACACACACACACATGCACACACACAAACGCACACACACAGTGTTCAAGTAGCAGTGAGATGTTGGATTTTACTGGTATGATAAACACTGGATAAACTGCGTGCTCCTGAGCGTGGCAGGAAAGCGATGTGACGAAGCACACAGCACGTTAGCGGCACACTCACCACTGGATGAGACCGTTGTTGTTAAATGAACACACTGTGGATAACAGACTGTAAAAAGAAGGTTACAGGTTAGTAGTGTTACTTCACACAGTCACACTGCTGTACAGCACAAAGCAAGGCGAGTACTGAAATATGATTTAAAACGGTGTTATTGCTGATGCTGATATTGCTGATTTGCATGCGCTGTGGTATCAAATGAAATGTCAGTGAGGCATCAGATCATTCTGTTTTTCTTTCCTCATGTTGACGAAGACAAAATATGGACCTGGGCTCCAAACTCTGATCTTGGCAGTGAGGTTTTTAAACACATCAACATTATCAGATTAACTGTAGAGGGTTAATGCTCAACCTTCCCCACCCTGCGGCATATCTAATGCTAACAAAGAGCAGAGGTGGCTGGGGCAGCCCTATCTGCCCCACTGAGTGGCAGTTACGCTACGACTGCTGCCACTAGAAAACTCTTCTCATATGAGAACGTGTGGATTTTATTCTGCTTTAACTGCACAGACTGGCAGAATTTGTGTATTTGGCTTAATCTTCACAAAACCTTAGAACTGATATTGGTCAGTTCTCAAAAATGTAAAATGGCAAAAGAAACATTTTGATGTTAAAAGTGTTTGAATGGTATGAAGTGACTCTTAGCCCTAATGAGCCCAGAACTGTAGATTCATACAGCCAATCAGTCACACACACACACACACACTCCAATCAAAGCACAAATTACACAAAAGGACAGGCGTCTGAATGAAAGGGGTTAAAAAAAAAACTTTTTTGTTTATCATGTTCACTATTCGGAGAAAATGACATCAATAAGACTAGTGATATGTATTTCTCAACTTTAAATTTTGTTATCAAGCTATTAATAATTATTCGTAATGTACTTACCTGCACTAAACCTGAACATCTAATGTTTTAATCTAACAACTGTCTTTGCTCAGGATAAAGTGAGAGGAGGCTACATTTCAACGTGAACAATGTTTTAACAGAAATCTAGATTCAGGTGCTTTACTGCAAAATGCTCAAAATGTTAATTACACAAAAGAACACAAAGTTACGTTAATGCTCACAGTAGTGAACCTAAAGCAGACAGACAGAGAGATAAAGAAAACTAGGTGTGATCTGGTTTCATGTGAACACAGAGATTTACTCACTGCAGCTGAGACTGGAGTCCGTTTGGGCATACGAGGCCGGGATGTCCCAGAAGCTGTTGTCCCAGTCCACCACGTTTCCCACAGCATCGCAGGTAAGTGTAGAAAGCACAGAGGAGGTCATGGCTGAACTCCACAGACGGAAGTTGTAGATGAGGCCATCAAAGTTTTGGCCCTGCTTTTTTCCTCTGCCAAGCTCAAAAGAACCTCCGGTTCCCAGTTTCATGCCAACAGTGTTAGAACAGACCTTAACTCGGTAGTTGCCTTTGAAGTACACGGCCACGGCACCATTCATGTTGGACCATGTGATGCAGAACGGCTGCATGTTCGAAGTAAAGTCAGCTAACGTGACCAAATCGCTGACTGGACACGTGACGTTGCCTATGATCAGGTCCATGCTGTTCCCGCTGTTGCCGAAGGTCAAGTGCGGATCTGTTTCTGTGTAAGAGAAGATGATCCCTGATCCTGTCTGCGACTGACCGGCGATCTCAAAGCATGCGGTGAACTGACTCAGTGCCGGGATGGACACTGAGCTGGACACTCGCACCACGTCCTTGAAGTTCTGAGGCACAGTCACCTTCTGGTTTCTCAGTGCCACTGCAACTGGAGAAGCGGTGGAGAGCTTCATTAGAACTTCATTAGAAATGATCCAGTTCTTTTTATCTTAAAAGTTAATATAATGCCTCAAAAACAGAATCTGTAATACACCAAGTGTCTTCTAATAAAGACACCAAAAAAGAGTTTGTTTAATTTTCTAGCTCAATATTCTATAATTATAAACATTTAAATATTTATTTAACCTTTTATCCCTTTTTAAAATCTGTGCAGTGAGAATGCAGTGAGAAAAGGATGAACTGTTAATTTGAAACATGGATCGTTTATCTCTCCTGTCTTATATTTTCAAAACTTAAATGCTAATTCACCTTATTTTAATTACTAAAGAATGCAAGGCCGTGTTTAAAATCCACGCTTCAGTGTGATGATAAAACACTCGGTATGTAAGTCCTGGATGACCGACATTTTATAGTTCTGCTCAGTCCTAAACACGACGCAGGCCTAAGAACTAAAGATAATCACTTTGAATAAGAATATATTACAGGGCAGAGAATAAACATGGCAGAAACATAGCGTTTTAATGATGTAAAGGGAAAAAAAACCATAAAATAAGCTTTGCATGAAAAGCAAGCTGATGGGCTAGGGTAAGCTTGGATGAGAAGGATATCAGCAGTGTTTCCTGATACTGTATTTGTGATATGCTCTGGAAGTGTTGATAAGGCGAATCAAAACAAAACGGCTAAATGTTGCAGAAATGAGAGTAAAGTAGCTGGAACGTATGTGCTTAAGAGCATTGTAACTGAAAAGCAACAGCAAGTACTATGATTAAAATTAAAAGGAATCATCATCATAATAAAACAAACAAAATAATAATAATAATAATAATAATAATAATAATAATAATAATGTACAAACTAGGGCTGCAACAATTAATAGATATGATTGACGATCTTTATTATGATAATTATAATGTGAGTTATATTCTTCACCACTGTGCGCAGGACTGGTTTTCAGTAAGCAGTAAACTGCTTTCAGTCGGTGCAGTGATCACAAATATACAGAATCATGTCATTTTAACACTGGAAAGCAGTTTTAATTCTCTTTTTCAATAAACACAAGAAGCAAAGCGACTGATTTCATTTACAACATAAAGGTACGTATGTGGGTTAATAGCTTGATGAAGCGACGTGTGTGTGCGAACTTATTCGTATAGTTCAGGTAACTAGATTAAAGCGAAATCTTACCGCCTGTAAACAGGAAATACTTGGATCTTTTGTCATTATTTAATTTGAGTTATTGAAATTAGAACAGGGAGTAATTAGTCAATTATCCAAATCCAAATCAATCAATCATAAATATTTGACAGATTATTATTAGATTATAAAAAATAATCATTTGTTGCAGCCCTAGTGCAAATCTAAACAAAAGGAAAAACAAGGCACTTAAAGCATACCTTGCCTGTAACTGATACTGAAGCCTTTCTTCTGAACACTAAAATCAGAATGAAAGGACACCACCATGACATTGGTGCTGGAGTTGAGTGTGAGTCCGTTGGCCGTCAGGCCACAAAACTTAACGCTGCTCGCGCCGGTGTTGACAATGACGCTGTCGTAGATGCAGCCTTGTGCCTCCTCGAGCTCGAAGTCAAGGAAAGTGAGCTGCAGGACAAAGCCGGCCGGAGCCTGCAGTGTCCACGTACATGTCTGGCTAGGCGGGTAGTCATTTGGGTAGCACGGCGACGTAAAGATCCCATCGGATGCAGTGAGCGTTTCATCGCACTCACCCTGGCAGCTCAGCACTGCTGGACCAAAATAACGGGCGATATCATTCAGACTCAGTTAACAGGAGACGAGGGACAAAGAGCGGACAGAGGAAGATGAACACAGGCTGACAGAGGGAGGAAGAAGCAGCGGCCTTGGACAGATCTGAGAGGCGAGCTGTTAAACAGGGGCCAGTAGAGAGCAGACAGGAGGGACAGCTGATCATTTTAGGGGCAGAAGGATGGTTTTTTTTGACTGATTTTACATTTTTATATATGAATGTTTTCCTGCATGATGATGTTTGTGCTTAGCTCAGTTCTCTAACTAAAGCAAAATCCTTTTCTTATTACAAAGATTATACATTACAGGTCTTTTAATCTGAGAATGAAATTAAAGTGTTGAAGAAATGACATTATAAACACAAAACAAGGTGATGTTCATGTCTGTCATCACGTCTCTTATCTGCGCTCTTATCTCACACCTGTGCAGAAGTAGTCTCTCAAACACCGTTTTGGTAAACATCAGTTATAAAATTGATCAAATATATTTTTACAAATGTATGTTTAAGGTTGATGTGATGTTCTTTTTGTAGTAATCAACAAAACATAATTGCGTTTTGTTTTTGTTGTTTAATATGCCTCCTGTGCATGTATCCACTTCACACTTACACACATAATGTCTTTTCACTTTGTACTTATAAATATGTATAAAATAGTATGTATTTATAAACATAATGAATGCATAAAATTGTTAAGGAAAAAATATAATCGGACACCACAAACTCCCAGCATTACTACTTTGTTGCAAAGCCGCTGTTTGCAGTTTCAGCTCTGAGACGTCTACACAGTAAGATGTAATTAACTGTTTGCAGAAATGTGGTTCAGTTTTGTTCCAGGCCTCTTAGCTAATCATCTTCAATTCTGAAAGGTTATGAAGATCCTTCTGATGGACTGGATAATTTCACAATCCTCTGTAAATTTCGGCTGTGTGTTTGGGGTTGTTGTCTTGTTGAAACCTCCATCTTCTTCACAGATTCTTGGCGATGAGAATAAGGTCTCCTGCTACATTTCTCCATTCATGTTTCCTTCAATAGTGTGTAATGCCACAGTGCCATTTACAGAGACGCAGCCTCAAATCATGATGCTCCCACCACCGTGCTTCACTGTGGGTATGGTGTTCTTGGGATCATAAGCACAATCCTTCTTTCTTCAACATGAGGAGCTGAATTATTGCCAAAGGATTCTATTTTTGTTTCATCTGACCAGAGTATATTGTTCCAGGAGAGTTCTGATTTGTCTATTGATTTTAGACACGCATCTCTGTGCTTCTTTTTAGCAGAGGAGTTTAGCATGAGGTGCAGGAACAGAGATGATTGTGGTGTAGCTCATTACTTATCGTTCTCTGCGTAACTGTCGTCCTGCAAGTCTTTTTGAGTGACTACAGCCTTCTCTCTTACCTTCATTATCATTAGTCTGAGAGCGTTATGAAGTCTTGTGTAGCACACCTGTCCAGGATCTATGGGTTTTTGCTGATATTATTTAGAATTTTACTTGTTTTTAAGTTACTGAGGTTTGGATTCAATTCAAGTGACCATTCAAATTGGCTAATAACTATAAGATTTTAATAATTATTATATAATAACTTGATAATGGTGGGTTGTGACTTCCAGCCCTGGCACAATGAGGAAGTTTAGGATATTAGGAAGTTACATAGTTCTGACATAGACTACCACTGCTACCTAACTGTTTGTACTGCTCATGTGAGCGTGATCAAAACATTTTTTGCGTTTTCATTTAGACAGAGATATTTTACAAGATCTTTTGTTTTTAAATGAAGGAGTAAAAACTGTTTTCAAAAATATCCGTAGACGTGTGGATGGGGCCTCAGAAAGTAAAGTCATTCTACACATAATGTTCACGATAAAGAACAGCCGATTTGGAATTCAAGAAAAGACTTAATACAGATTAAAATATAAAACCAAAAAGCAGTAATCAGGAAAGTATGCAGTGTGAATTCTGATATATCGTATAGTGTAAATCGACATAGCAGAGACCAAATCTCTTAATGTAATAAGCCACTTTAAGGTCAGATTTGAGTACAAGTGTACATCCTGAACTAAAACATTTCATTGCACTGGGCCAGGAAGTGCCTGATGCAAATCCACCAGTGATAAACGTCCGGCTTTAGCTCAAGCTGAGCTCAGGCTACATCAAACTGTCTCCTTTAAGCACTCAGATATACTCACATATTCACATAAATGATGTTAATTTTATTTCTACTGCATTAATGTATCAGGAGAAAAAGAAAAATAGATTTCTAAACAAATTAGATTTCCATTTGTCTTTTTTTTTCGTTATTGTTTCTATAGTAACAGTTAATTCACAGGGACTTGGATGGGGAACGCTTCACATAATCAAACACTAATAGTTAACAAATTAACAAACGTGTTGTTATTTAACAGAGAGTCTAAAGGTCTAATCGTTTATATGGTTTTCTATAAGGAGGAGATGATTTAACGTAAGCAGTCTGTGCTTGTCTGCTTGCCTAGGCTTCACGATGTGGCGCTTGTGCCATGCTGATAAATCACGTCATGCAGTTAACAGCGTGTCATGCAAAAAAAAAAAAAAACACCCCAAGCTTTGGGCAGCACGGTGGTGCAGCGGGTAGCTGCTCTCAGCTCCGGGGTCTCCGGGTCGATCCTGAGCTCAGGTTACTGTCTGTGTGAAGTTTCTGTGTTTGTTCTCCCCGTGTTCATGTGGATTTCCTCCGGGTTTCTTCCCACTTTTGAAAACAGTCCAATAAGTGGACTGGCTATGCTAAATCGCCCCAAGGTGTGAACGAGTGTGTGACTGGCGTCCCAGCCTGCGCCTGTCTTGGATCCGCTACGACCCTGACCATAATAAAGCAGTTACTGAAGATGAGTGAATGAGTCTCCGGTGTCAGGAGCTTTGTAACAGTTTTCTGTACCACTTTATTTTTGTCTTATTAACTTCAAGAGAGAGAAAAAATCCAGCTGGTGCAAGAACGAGTTTCTGGAGCTGCTATAAATTACGTGACAATGAACTTGTTTCAACAAGATTAAATGTAACTTTAAACTGATAATAAATAAACTGATGAAATTATGGTGTGTCTTTTTTTAAAATTAATTACAAATGGATTAGTTGGCAAATCACTGTTACATAAGAAGAATAAAACACTTCAGGACATGCTGTGATGGGAAAATAACCAACTCTTTAGTGGTGAGAGAAACTGCGCTTTGCAACAGGAAACATCACATCACCCTGCGGTTGATTATTTTCCTGTGACGGCATGCCCTGAAGAGCTTTAAGGAGCTTTAAGAGATAAAGGATGAAAATCTGAAGTTCCATTACAGAAAGTTTGCTGTTTCATTAAACATGACAGGGCTCTCTGACAGAAAGAAAGTCTCTGACAGAAAGAAAGAAAGTCTCTGACAGAAAGAAAGAAAGTCTCTGACAGAAAGAAAGAAAGTCTCTGACAGAAAGAAAGTGGTTGGTCCAGGTCTTTGATTAATGTTTTGCCAGAAGAGAGTGAAGTCAGTACTGCATGAGGTGGCGGTGCTGGGACAGCCCTGAGGTTTTGACAGACCTGTAAAGGTTTTAATCTGGCAGCCGAAAGAGAACTGGATTCAGTGCAGTTGTGACTTGTTCCTCCTGCACATGACTCATCCATACACACAGTACTGAGTACACCTGAGAATTTATACCACGGCCCATCCGTCCAAACCATCCTAACAAACCAGAATCAGAAAATACTGCAACAAAACTGAAAACAGAACAGAAAATCGACAGCACTGACTCACAAGGGAAAGGGCAGTTCCTTTCCAAAAGCCATATGCATGCTGCTGATTGGACATGGCATATGACTAACACATGTTTCCTCTTACTGTAAACATCGCTCCAGCTCTCCGTTTTCTGCCGTCTCTCTCAGACTGATGCGCGCTGCAGCCAATCAGCAGTGAGCATGTGAGGTTCAACAAGTCCCGCCCCTTTCCATTTTGACGAAATGTGGATATATTTGAGTTGACGTTTTTGCCGTGTTAATGTGGTAGATTTGCCGTCCACCTTTTTTTGTGCCGTAATTACTCTAATGCATTATTTATTAAATAAAGTGAATAAAGCGATGGACTCTGGATCTGAGGGACTAATAGCTATGCTGGAGGTGTTGGAACAAAAAAAAACTCGTGAGATTATTATTATTATTATTATTATTATTATTATTATTATTATTATTTTCCAGTGCTGAATGAGCTGTAGGTGCTGTAGCTGTAATTCTGTTGCACATTGCAGGGCAGATTGTGGTACAAAAGTAGGAATGTGAGAGAGGGAGGTAGTCATGGCATGGCACTGGATGAAGGTCAGTGAGAGAATGTCTGATTGCAGCAGAGTAGACAGATCAGAAAAGGTCCTTTCAGAAGTGGAATGGAACCAAATGCTTTTTCTAAAAAGCCGCATCCAAATGTCCCAGGATAAAAATAGCACTCTTTCAGCAACATCACATATGAGACACCTCTCAGCAACCCTCTTCTCTTTATTCTCTCTCTCTCTCTCCACATATCACCCAGTCTACGTGCAGCACATCACCTCCTGTCCACAGCGCTTCATTTATTTTTCATAACTATTTAATTTCAGGCGTCATTCAAAAAGTATGTATGCGCTTTTCAGAGCACGTGTTCAGGAAGCACCTGGCCGATCTTCATCAATGTACACTACAGGACATAACCAGACTTCTGTAACAGACGAATGACAGCAACTCTCCACCCTCTCTCTCTCTCTCTCTCTCTCTCTCTCACCCTCACACACACACACACACACACACACACACACACACTCACACACACACAGTGGTCCCCTTTGTTTTGGAATTGATGCCAAATATTTAATATAAAAGGCCCTGACAGATTTGGACTCCAGGAACACACCCATACACTATCTATCTATCTATCTATCTATCTATCTATCTATCTATCCTAGTGAAAGCAAACACTTGTGTGAATAAATATTATGCTTAAACTATGTAAAGAATATTTAAAGTACATTCTCATGTCATTTGCTTTCTGTAAATACACCTAAAATATACTTTGCTATTTTTTTTTTTTTTCAAAACATTTTAAAGTCATACCTTTTAAATGACACTTTAGTATGCTATAAGGAAGTACACTTGATTTTTTTTTTTATATATTGAAGTATACATAAACAAAGTATATTTTTGTCATGTCTTAAGAAAGATGTGTACACTATGTTTTAGTACACTTTAATGGCTTATTTCTCAACACCTGGAGTCATCACCTGGCAGAACAACACACATTTCCCTTTGCACTCATTTCTACCTGATAAAACCGGATATGTAACTTTTGTGTTGTGAAATCGTGTTTAACAGCTTTGTAAGTTTAGATTTGTAACACAATTCCCCCGATTTTAGCCCTAATTTACTAAGACCACTGTGACAGATCGTTCTTATCAGCAAAGATGATAAAAACAAGACAGTTAATCTGCATTATACATCATTATTCTTCGCTAATCACGCAGAAATAATTCATGCATACCTTATTAATCTGTTTATCAAATTCAGAGACTAGGCATACAAACAGCACCTTGCTCTGGGCATCTGTGTTTTTCCGAGGCGAAGCACTGGAACGCTTTCAGATCAGAACTCGGGATAATCAGGTACGAAGGATTGCAGAATAATTCAGCTCTTAGCTAGCAGTTCTGTTAGAGTTACGTAGCTCTCTGGAGCCCTCGATGTGTTCTTGAATCACATCAGTTCTCCACTACTGCAAATGAACTTCCCAATCACGGAGTTCTTTAAGCTGAATCAGCGAGGAAGGGCCGCTTGAGTACAGCAGAGAGTTCGCTGCATGTGTGTGTGTGTGTGTGTGTGTGAGATGCTTCTTCTAATCTTTTTCTAATCATGGACATGTTGGTAGTATTAGCGCCGGTGTGTTGTACACATATTTATCAGATTCAGCGCACTGTGATGTTTCGCTCCACCGTCAGCGCTGTAACTTCCCGGGAAGCCAAGCTGCTCCCAAACGCCAGACCGTAACGATTTGGGGGAATTTTCCAGTTCCTGTTTGCTGCTGACTGCAGCCACTGCTGTTTTTCAAGTACACTCGCATATTGGCTTGTGAAATACAGCTTAAGAGAAATGTGTGGGTTTTTTTAAACCCCTTGCAGCCTTATTTGACTCGAGATGAAGACTTTTTCAGACCTGGAAGTGTGGGCCTGATTAAGTTTAAATGTTTAATAAACTTTGAGTAAAAGAAGCTGTATTTTATTACGCGGTCTGTTGAATGTGCTGTTTGACATGCTGACATATTAAACTGAGAAACGTATCGAATGATGTGACACACTAATCGCTATCGCAGTACTGTTTTGAACAGGAGACACGGGTCAGATGATTCCCTATCAGGTCTTTTTTTAACATATTATTATATACTTATAATTTAAACAAGATTTTAAGCTTAGTTCTTTCGGGCCAAGGATGGACAAAGTGTTTAGCATGACAGGTAGAAACTGGAAAGTCACCTATGATTATCTTTTATAGACTTATAAGAGCATTTAGTTTTCATGTTTAGATGATTTAAATAAGTTCATCTGTGCAACATACAGTGTGTTTTATAACAGAACAGGACTGTGAACAATAGTATTCCTGACTGTTATCACTTGGAATCTGGAAACTGAACAGGGAATTTAACAGGAAGCAGTTAGTTCAGATCCAAGTTTCAAGAGAGGTAACAGTTTGTGAACAGGTTCTGTGGCATAAGAATTTAAAACTATACAGAATCTCCTAAACATAAATGAAGAAAATGTTGAAATGCAGTGTCCCAAACAAACAAAAAACACACACACACACACACACACAGTAGTGTTAAAGCAAAGAAACATGGAAGCATGAAAGATGGAGTTCATAAAATGAAGCAGAAAGCTGAGTTAATAAAATGGGTGCAATGACATAAGCAGAAATGAAAAATGAATCAAAATTACACACATTCATTAAGCATTTATAAAGATTTACACCATAGGAACATTTCCAAAGTGATTTAACAGCTACAGCATTCCTTTACCTGTTCTCGCAATGCATATCAGAAACAGTGCGACTTGGAGAACATTCCAGAACTTCCATCTCCACCATCGTCCACTAATGTATGAAACCCTGTCAGATATGACAAAAAAAGGAGAAAATGATTATCATACAGGAACATTTCAGCATAAGCTTAATGTAAACAGGGCATTACTGTAAAGCTCATCCATAGCTCATTAATAATAATCAAATCCATAAATCATCAAATCAGTTAAGCTTGGGTTGTGGAACGTAATAAATAATCATATAACACTTTCGCTGGATTTAAACAAATGATAAGGAAATGATTAGAGAAATCTGTCCAGCTTTCAGAGACACGTTCCTTCAGCTTTCTGAGCTGTGGCCTGAGAGCGGAGAACGCTGGCTACAAACCATTCAAGCACGGTAAGAAACTATTTCCTTTCTCTCTCTCTCTCTCTCTCTCTCTCTCACACACACACACACACACACGCACACAGTTACTCAAAGCAGTACAATACCTTCATTCATTCTACCTGTCCATAATATGTGTTTTGAATTACGTATTTTTGTGGCATGGAAACTGTTTTTTTTTTTCTACAGAAGAAACCGCGACCAGAGCCATGCAGAAGCAACCTCGTTACATAATTCTAAACCATTAAAACCATTCTTCCCCATTAGCCATAATGATTTGCAGAAGAAAGAACTCTAATAGTAACACGTACACCGTGAAACTCACCAGATTTTAGATCAGAAACCTATGAATGTGTACACAGTGAGTGTAGTTTACAAAAACTATTGATTATAATGAGTCGTATGATCCTACGCTGAATGTTTTTGCCGTTCCACCCCTGGTGCATAACTCGGACTTGTCTAATCCTATAACAAGCACTCAGCATTGCTCATTTTTGTAGATGTGAGTGAGATTAATAGTTCATACAAATAAATAAAACCACACCAATAACCAGTTTGAGCACTCTTGAGCAATCAGTTTCCAGAACTGTGTTACACAGAATTAAAAAAATCGAAGCCCCTTAGGGAGAACTCTGCCCCATAGAGCTCAGATTACGCCACTCCAGTCATTAGCGTACGCACTTACTGGGCCCCAATCCACTGGCCTCTGCTTTGCACAACTCATGTGTTCATTCTAAACAAGTGGAAAAACTGTTTTCATCAGGGAGCTGACATAATGAAAATGTGTCTGTAGCCACACGGAATGCAGCAGGATGGGAAACTGCATTTAGGTCTGAAAGTCTTTAAAGCAAAGCCGAAAGAGACATCACAGGAGTGCAAGGTTAAAACTGCAATCCCACAATTTCATCTGAAAGTCATGCCACCTCTGAGATCATTTTAAGCATTTAAGCAAGTATCTCACCACCTAACTTATTACTTTTCTCAAAAAACAGTACGGAATATATGAAGGCATATTGGGGTGCAATTAGAATGCAGTCTTTCATTATTCAATGCCTGTTAAAGATTCATGCGATTTGGGACATTATACAGTGCATGAAAAACATGAACATTGTTTCAAGGAACCCTCTTATTAGATGCAAATGTACATGAATGGGGTCAGCTCTCAAGCCTGAGTGCAGTGAATAAAGAACTTGATTCATCAGCTGGTAAGAGTGACTCGGAAAGCGTGAGCCCTGACATTCACACATCTAAAATGTTGGAAAATATGGCCTAAAAACCAGCAGAGCTTTCCAAGGACACACACTTTAAAGCATGTTGTGATTTTCATGAAGGCTGGGAGGAAGAGACAAGAACCTATAAATGTTTCACACGTTTTTTTTAATCACGTCTTAGATGTTTTCTCGTCCCCTTATCTGAAACCAAATGCCAGTAGCTATAATCTCCGAGTGACGTAATACATGCAAACAAGTGCTCATTATCTCTTCTCCTGCTGGACTTCTGCAGCCTCTTTACAGAATCATTAATACGTTCTCAGGTGCTTCTGACCCTCAGGATTCAGCGTGTAGGTAATGACATGCACAGTGATAATACTGTAACTGCTCTATAATCAAGAACAAGCGTTCTGATGCCTGGCTGATTTCTGGGTCTCTGCAGTAGATTCATTTTCATGATGAATGACCTGAGTGACATGTATTTCCACTTCATTAAATATTAAATAACATCTGGAAGTGTATGGCTCTGCAAAGATCACCAAGACTGGAAAATAATAATAATAATAATAATAATAATAATAATAATAATGATAAATCCTGATGAGGATCCCAACACACCTCACAACAATGTCATCTTTGTCATGTTATATACACAGATCACTTCATTAAGCTATAATCCTGGGATTAAGATGATTACACAAGCCCTGCTCCAGCAGACGCACATTTGTGCCACTTATTATTACCGTTTTCTACAGTTTCATTCTTCAAATAATAAAAAACAACTAAACACACACTTTTACCGAGTCTCCGATTATTCCCTCTCTCACTGACTATAATATTAGTTTAAAATGTACTGCTGAGCTTTTAGTTTCATTGTTAAAGTCATATACTGAGGAAAACCAACTTTCCGAGCTTTGTTTCCAGTGAAACCCGGAGACTCCGGTGAGAGAGAGCTGAGGAGCTCAGTGCTGCCGAGATACTTTTCAGTGGAGCACCAGCTTTCTCCTCCAGCTTTCTCCTCCAACCTTCTCCTCCAGCTTTCTCCTCCAACCTTCTCCTCCAGCTTTCTCCTCCAGCCCGCTCCTCCAGGGTGTGTTTACAGCACACACACTACACTATTACAGCACACACACTACACTAATGAACACAGCAGTGTGATGTGGACTCACATTATTTCATTGAAGCTCGTCTCTCCGGACTTTCATTCTTCCCGGGACTCCAGACGCAGTTTCCTCTGTAACACTTCAGTCAGGTCTGTTCTTGCAGCTCCATGCGCCAGGGAAACACACACACACACACACACACACACTGCTACACACTGCTACACACTGCTAAAGAAATCACACTGCCATCCGAGCAGCACGCGAGTGTGAAGGAGAAAAAGAAAAGGAAGATCACGGAGATGTAAGTTTACACAGGACAGAGTTAGTGATCCACTGGAGGAAGATCTGTACACAGCTCCGCCCTTCACTCCTCACACACACACACACACACACTCACACTCTCTCTCTCACACACACACACACTCACTCTCTCACTCACTCACACACACACACACTCTCTCTCTCTCACACACACACACACTCTCTCACTCACTCACACACACACACACACACACACACACACACACACACACACTCACACCTCACTCTCACACACACACAACACACACACACACGTGAGAGGAGGAGATCTCATTAACACACAATTAAAAACCAGTTCTGAGAGAGAGAGAGAGAGAGAGAGAGAGAGAGAACAGAACCCACACTATTTTTATATAGTTTTTAAATGTTTACAATTTTTTAAATTTAAAAAATCCTTAAAAACATTTATATAAAACATACAGACACATACATACTGTAAAAAATGCTGTAAATGTAGGGCATTTATTTTGCAGCAGAATACTGTTTTATTACGTTACAGGACTGTAAACGATTAAAGCAGTGCTTTGGTTTACAGCAAAATTTTAAAAAAACGCAGAAAACGCAATGCATTGTGGGATACGTAATGTTTTTGGCCGGGGTGCGAATTACTCATCAGCCAAATGAGCAAATATTACAGTACATTACTGTACGTATGATTTATAGTTGTTTACTGTGAATTTACAACACTTTACAACTCCACATCTCCGAGTTTTACAGTAAAAGTTTTACAGTGTTGTCAGGGTGAATTAGTGAATCAGTTGAAAATTGTTTGATTCACACAGAATCATGTGATGTGATTTTACAAAACATTTCATGGCTTACAGGATTATCACTGATCCCAAAACATCAGCTTTTATAACCTGTCACAGATGCTTTATATAAATAATTCACTTTTATGTAACATGAAAGTTACAGAAGCCAAATGCATTTGTTTACTATATATTACAAATATATCATTCTTCTTCTAGTCACAGGTACACGTGAGGTACGCTATTCGTCTTTTCCGTGCCATGTGTGAGGTCGTGGCTGTTTATTTAACAGGTAAGATAAGTGTTCATTTCTTTATTTACAGCTTTATACTTCCTGTCTAGTAGAAGTGTAATGCAATGTTTCTGTCTATGTATTTGATTAGTGCTCAGAATCATTCTGTTTTCTTATTCGCAAGCTGGAAGTGGGCGTGGTCTATTTTAATGTCTATGCCCTGGAAACACTGCAGAAAAGTAAAAAGCAGACCAAGTCATCATTCACAAATTCTAACAACACACAGGAAGGAGATATGTAAGAGTAAGGAAGATAACTACGTTTCAAAGCAATGCTGTCTTTACCAAATCAAGAAACTGTTATAGTGACAACCACCTAATAATATTTTATTACTTTTATTTATTTATTTATTTATTTTTGGGGGGGTTACATTCCAGACACATCAGGACACATGATCAGTGCAGCTGAGTTTGTCAGCTCTTAGTTTGTCTCCTGTTCGTGTGTATTCGTATTCGTTTAGAAGACATTACCTGTTCAATCTGAATAATATATTCGTATTCGTTTCCACTCCTACTGCCTATCTGTCCTAGTTTCTTCTTCTGTTCTTCCTGGATCAGTATCTCAGCCTGCTCCATTCCCTCTTATGTTTAACAGCATCTGTTAATGGTTTGCTTTTCCTTACTCATGTGTGACGAGAATAATATTCTCAGCGTCATATTCTACTGATCCTGAGACACAAGACCAACAATCACCCAGGTGACTATAACAGGTGTAGTGTAGCTTCTTAGATTAAAATGACTTTAAATATTAAGCATCAAGCTGTAAAATGGATGAATCTTTCTATATCCTCCATTACCAGCAGTTACACAGTCTTAAACATAAAGAAGACAGAATGAGGCTGGGAACGCCGCAAGCTCTCTACAGTTGCATTTCAATTCATTTCCTTCTTTCCTTTCTTTTTTCTTTCATTCATTCATTCATTCATTCAACTATCTTCAGTCACCCCTTCACCCGGGTCAGGGTCACAGGAACACTGGATACGAGGCGGGAATACAACGCCGGAGGGAACCCCAGTCCATCTCACACACACACACACACACACACACATTCCCAATGCAGTTCAGAGTAGACATTCATAATCGTCTGACTTACCCAACAATCCATTACTTTAAAGGGGTGTTTTATATACAGCTAATATTCAGAGGTATATTTAGAATCAGTTATTAAATATGAATTAAACATTACTTTCCTTTACTATTTCACTTTACTTCATATACACACATTTATTTCTATTAGAGATTAGATGAATCAAAAAATCACTGGGTTACCAAATACAAACTATTTGTACAAATTTACTCTCAAATAATGAAAAATATTTTCTTCAGAATTATTAAAAAATGTTTGAAAAGACATAATAAACCTTAAGCAATTCATTGTAGTCTTTATGTTTGAGTCTTATAAGCTTTGGGAAGGCTGGATATACTTCCTGACAGAGAGCACTTCTAATGTAATCTGAGGAATATTTAGTTTAGCAAATAGTTAACATCCGAGTGCTTATAGGAGCTTAGCCTCCATCTTTCAGTCGGTGCTTTTATGTAGACAGCTGTAAAGGTATATGTAAAATATATTGGAAAAATGAAGGAAGAAAGACAAAATTGTGAATTTTTTTTATATTTTATATTTTAATACTTAATATTTTGCTTGTGGTTATCATCATCCTGTTAGCACTCCATCCTGGACCCATGTTTCACAGCACTCTTCAGCTCAGTGGAACCATCCACTTGAATTATGGACCTCATATCGTCCTAATTGTGAGATGCTTTAAAAAAAAAAAAAAAAAAAAAGACCTTGTGTTGTGATCGTCAGCTTTTATGGTTTAAAATATAGAAATCTAAGCTACAGCTATGGAGATCAGAGAGCAAGAGGTGGAGATGAAATCTCCGATGATGTAAAGAATGTTCCAGGGCTGGCTTTAACACCTCCCTCCTCACACAACCTCAAGATATTAACATTAAACACTATCAATATTAGAATATTAAATATAATACTAATAGTGAATGATACTGTATGAAAACATGATCAATGGGAAAAGATAGGAAAATATGTTAAATATTTTTCTTGCATAAACAAACAAAACGTACAGTATATGATGTTAAAGTGTTAAGGCTATAAAAACCCAGCACACACCTACGAGCAGGTGTGGACCTCATGTTCCTTTAGTGAAGAGGTGCACATTAATAATAGCATCACCTCATGGAGTTGCCTGACCCAACTGCATGCTGGGATGCATGCAAAACCCAGTGATTTTCATTTGCTTTCCTTTCTGCCACCATCAATAACGAGGAAGGAAAGAAGTCAGGCAAATGTCGATGCTCGCTGAGGTGGGACACACGGCTCCCAGATACGCCCAGTGCCCTTTTCTGTTTCACTCCAGGCTACAAAACAGGACATCTGAGCAAAAACAATGGCCTTTATAACGTCAGCGTCGCAAAACCACAGCAGAAAACAAGCAGAACGATCTTCAGTAAATGATGCTTCCTGGTCATGTGCACTGAACTAACAGGCCAGTTTCATTCCGGCCAGGCTGATGAGTGCTGAGGGAGGCTGACGAATTCCCCAAAGCTTTAGCACATGCACTGGAGCGCTCATAATCATGTCACGATAATAAGTCATTAGCTTTCCATATCCTGAGATCATATGCTTACACACACACACACACACACACACACACACAGTGTGTCCCAAAAGTCTCCAAACGTAGGTGAAATGAACACTTTTTAACAAAATGGAACTTTATTTACAAACTATCCTCTACATGATTGCCATTTCTGTCGCCTCTCACTCATGATGAACTCGTGTTAAACATCTGCTGTTACTCCATCACAACCTCGCGACAGCTTCCTGATCCAGCCATGAGAACGATTTCAATACCTTCTTCTTCTGTCAAAGGCATTCTTAAAGGCTATCTGAAAAAATATATATAATAGAGACTAAATATGAAAAATTCTGGAAGACATTTTGCTAAAAAAAAAAAAGTGTTGATTTCTGCTGTGTATGGAGACGTTTGGGACACGCTGTATATACACAGCAGGGTTCAAAAGTCTGAGAGCACTAGTGAAAATGCTTCTATTTTGCTTTTTTTTTTATTTCATTTAATACAGCAATTTTCACTACAAATTATAACAACTTGAGTGAAAAGTAGAATCTTTGAAATATTTACATGAATGTCAGAGTTTATTAGTATTTGGTTCGTCCCCTTTTTGCTTTAATGACAGTGTGACTCGAGCTGGCATGGACTCCACACGTTTGTGTAAAACCTGATGATCCATTTTAGATCAAATCCATCAGAGTGTCGTCTGATCACACGCTTCAATAGAAGAGATTAGACATGAGGAAAATCTGACCTTTTGTACAAAGCAGTTAACCTGCTCAATATCACACATGTGCTTATGTTTAAACAGGGACGTAGAAATAGTGCAGAATCAGGAATATTAAATATTCAACATACTGAAATTTTCTTTGTTTTAAATATTTCAAAATTCTAAAACCTTCTATTTATTTCCAATTTTAAGTGGAAAAAAAAACCAGATTTTCAATGTGATCTCAGACATTTGGACCCCACTAGTTTTTGGGGAATAAAAAAAATGACCACATGATGCAATCTGTTGTGTTTTTTGTTGAGGTTATTTTTTTGTGTATAGAAGTTGGTGAGAAACACACAATTGTTATTCAGGCCCTGATAAATAAAAATATAGAATTAAAGGAGGGTGTACTTTCTTTTTCCACCATGACTGAAAAGAGAGAGAGAGAGAGAGAGCGCAATATAATAGCATAAAAGTGCAGTAGATATAAAAAGTGATGAAATTTGACCTATAACAGGAGGTTACACATTACAGCTTCCCAAATCTGCTGCTGCTGATAATAATATATGACTCTTGTAGCTTGGCATACGTTAAGCATCAAAGACAGTAGAATTTAGATGAACTGAATATTATGTCATTTATTTTTCATTCATCTTCGGTAAGCGCTTTATCCTGGTCAGGGCTGTAGTGGATCCGGAGCACAGGGCACAAGGCGGGAATACACCCTGGACGGGAACGCCAGTCCATCACAGGACACCATGTACACACACACACAAACACACAACTTTCCAAGAAACATACACAATTAATAAACACTCAGTCCGGTGTTCCAGTAAGTGAACCCGCATTCATGTCGTTGCTCATGAGGACACTTCAACAGACAGACCTGCCATTCAAAAGTAAACATTTCTAAAAGAGTCATTGTCTGGTTCTGTTAAACCTAACAGCCTGGAGGCAGAAACGCAATCATCGCAATACCCTTGCACCAGAAGAGAGACAGAGTAGTGCTTTAAACTATTCAAAAGAAAAGAGAAAAATCTGGAACTGTTCTAGTCTTTTAAATCCAGGGGTCATTAATAATTGCATTCCATTAACTTAATTCAGCATTTCATTACCGGGCAAATTCACATGCACCTGAAAGATTATAATCCTAATCTCTATCTTTTTTTATTTTATTTTTATGAGCAGCCACTGGGAGTGTAGATGTGGAACAGATGTTTTATTGAGTGATCTCGAGTAGAGCTGCGCAGTTCATATGGGCCAGATCAGTGATAGAGGAAGCACACAAAGCTCTCATTCTTTGCCAGTGGTTAGAAGCTTGAGGGCTTTCTGTAGATTCTGTATGGCAGTGGGGACGTCTTCATACTGTAGCGCGCTGCCCGCATACTTGCAGTACTTCTGAGCCTGAGTGAAGTCCTCTGGAGTGAGACGCACATCACCTATGAGGACATTAAAGTCGTAAATAAGAGCAATAAATAAGCTAGAAAGTGAGATCATCTGTTTTCAGCAACAGGAGCTAACATTCAGAAATAACATAACTCAGATTAACAAACATCAATAAACACAGAGGACTGTGTGATAATTTTGGCCTAGTTTTTACCCAAGCTTTGCAAACCAAATGCAACAACGTGAACCAAACCCTCGGAGCACTTACTGGAAGCAATGGACTGACATTTCTCTCTCAGGCTAATAAGACTGAACGCTTGTAAACGCAGTACGTCACTTTTGGGGATTTGAAGATTTAGACACCTATCCCAACGGTGATTTAGAGCAGCATAAGCAATATTTTGAATTATTTCCATCCGCACCTCTCTCCCAGCTTTTCATGCCAGCTCTGACTTATTCTAGGCTGCTTGAAATGAAGTCATGCAGAGTTACTAACTAGTTTACAAACCTGTTAGTGAGTTATTCACAGGATACAGCTAATAACACAGTTTAGCAAGTTTTAGCTAATCAGACTACCCAATTAATTTTACCTGATCACCCACCTAGCTAAACAACGTAATTACAGTGCTTAGCAAAGATGATTAGCAAAAAAAAAAAAAAAAAAGTGCTTTATAGTATCAAAAAATATCCTTGGAATATTGTTAGCCAGGGACTAAGGGGACCATCTGGCTAAAAAAAAAAAAAAACCTTGTTGAAGGAGGTTACAGCATGAAAGAAAACACACAAGACAATTTTTGTTTTTCCATTTAAACGAAAATGCATTAATTCAGTCAAACTGCTGTGACGCACCCAGCTGGCAGTGTAGTCATTTTATTACTCAAGCGATCTCTGTTTCTGCAACACCCTGAAGCTGTAGCTGTGTTTTCAGCACACCTGAGTAGTGCAGTACGTGCCTCTTTTACACACATGCAGAGAAACGGCTGTATGTGTAACTATGAGTGAGTCTGAGGATCTGAGTATTTACTGAGAATAGAGCAGATGTTAAGGAGTCACTGCTTTGTACTGTATTATACCTTGTTGTTTAATGTTGAGGGGCAGTGGGTCACCCACTGGCACGTTCCGGGGAACAGGAACTGGTTTCACAGGCTCTGAACAGAAACAGCTGTTAATCATCACACACTCTACCGTACAAAAGTCTTAGACACATCTAGCAGTGTAGTGACAGTAGTGTATCAGAATACACACACAGAAAACACACAGACACACAACAATTTCAAAACATCAATCATTATATCTTGAATAGCTGAAACGTAGAAGAGGAAGTCTGAGGTGGGAGGAATGACAACCATCAGAGCACGGAGCTCACACACAGAAAAGAATCGATGGATGTGAGACTTAAGAAATCTGCTTTTGCATTATTTTGTTGTTGCATTAATTATACTGAGATGAAACAGACACCAGAACCTGAGCTAAGGTAATCATAGTGACGCCTCATTATCACCAATATGACCAACAAGCCGATTAGGAAGCACGGAGATCTGCTAACTGAACCAAAAGAGCGATGACTCCGTGAGTGTGTTCTCTGAGCTGAGCAGAACCCTTTTAGCAAAGCCACATCTACTGACCATCCGAAGAACCCATAAGAGTTCAGAGAGAGGAAATATGTCGAGCTGAAGTTCAGGCTTTACCTGCTGGATGGGGAAGATCTGCAGGTGTGTTGGCTGGAGCGTGAGAGCCAGGAGGAACCTGGATGGTGTTATAGTTGGGTGGAGGCATAGATGCTGGTCCTTGCGCTGCCAAATCCACACTGGAGGAGGGCTGTGGCTCAGGTGGACCAAGAGAAGCGTGGGATGGACCTCCAGCTTCAGTGCCGAACTCATCATCTATGTGGAGAGCATGTAAACATCAACACTGGCTTGTACAACATAACTTTTCACCTGTTGGCAAGTCTATGAAAGTTTTCAGTGCCCCAGGTCAATCGATCAAGATTGCTGGCCTCATGGTACAACCTTAAAGACGTTCTGGCACCAAACTGAGTTCTAATGAAGAAGAATTTCCAGATTAAATCACCATACCAAACACTCGGAATATCTGTATTTGCATATTACTAACTGTATTTACTTCTAAAAAATGCAATAATACTACAGTAATAAGGGATAAAATGCTTGTATAAGTGTCTGCGCATGTATAATGCCGCAGTAATATGAAAATATGAAACAATCACAGTGTAACTGCGTAAACGAATAGCATGCGAGTATAAGATTTATCTGGTTCATGACACACTCGTGTGAATTAGTCAAATCACCCCAGCAGCTCAGAAGTATGAGAGGCCATCATCATTCATGAGTCACTGCTGTACCATTAATGTCGAAGAAGAAACACAGAGAGAAGCAAAGAAACATGAAAGAAACAGCTAACTGTGCTGAGTGATGTAGACTTTCCTCAGAACAGTGAGCTGTAGAGTCAGTGTTATAGATTTAATAAGTGAACGTGTCTGTATGTTAATGATCTAAAGCTGATACGTGTATCTACAGTGTAACTCAGTTAAAGGTAAGAAGTGCTGCTGTGTTTACTGCTGGTGCTGTGAGCGGCCATGTTCATCTGACGTCACTCTGAACACAGGGAAGGAACTCGTATCCTGACTTGAGTAGGGATTTCATGGTGAGGGGGTGTTCGGGGGCGTTCGGGGGCGTTACAGCATTAAGTTGCAGCACTGTAACTGTATTTGAGATCGACTGGAAACGTCATCGTGTGACACCCCAAAAAGACACTACAATAAACTATAAGACCTCTTTTATTATTCCCATACATTCCCAATTCTAAAGTATTTTTCACAAATTTAATATAGTTAAAACAACCATGATTGTTCTAGAGGCTACAACCTGATTAAATCACTTTGAAGGGAGAAATTAAGATGGAAAGTTTTGCTTTCATTCTCTCCAGTAATTTGCTTGCTGTGCTTGACATCGGGGTTTTGTTTAATAACGCAGCTGGGGGAAGTAAAGAGAAATTTCTGCTCCTGTCAGAGATATGGTGTGAGTGCAGATGCTTTGGAGAGGAGAATTGTGGGAGTGGCCCACGGTCACACACTCGGACAGCTCAGTCCTGCTAGTGACAGAGTGAGCGAGGTAGTGAGATACGTCTCCCCAGCACAACCCCTGATTTAGTGCTCTGAGCCTATATTTTTCTCATTGGAACTGAATTCAGGCATGAAGGAAGGCGCCAGGCAGTCTTCATCTGTCACAGGCATAATACGTAAGACGCATAAATGAGTTAAGAAAAAAATAATAGAGCAGCTATGAGAAACTGTCAACAGTTAAGAAAAATAAATTTCTATTCAGTTTCTTTGATTTTAAACCAACTGGATGCCAAACTACATCCTGCTTGGAACACCAGAGCATCTCTCTATTAAAGGTCCATTATTTATCACGTATGCTTTTAAAAGCATGTCAGACCCAGTGCTGACTGACAGTGAGAATTCCTCTGAGCTTGGGTGTGCTGGCCCAAGTATTTCTGACCCACATTGCTTCTCCTGCCAAATTCAGAAACATAACAGTGAGAAAAAATTGCAAACAGATGGATATTACAAATGGAGCGAGACAGAGCAGGGAGATATTTCTGGGAACCTGCAGTATTGAGCAAATCAAACAACTGGCATGTGCCAATGAAACCTTCTCAAATCACACTGTGTTTCTGTTTACTGTAGTACCATCACACATCATGCTAATATTCTCCTTAAGAAGTATGGAAACGAGTGTAGTAACTGTATTGTTTGCGCTTGGCTAAGGGAGCCTTCTGTAGTGCAAACTTCTCTCTCTAGTCTCAACAAAATTTAAATTTTGCCTCACTCAGCTTTTTTTTTTGTGATTTTTGGATGTATCCAGACAAAGTACTTGATTAGTTGAATACTCTTTCCCATCTACTGTAGGAATGATTTTCCTCTTACCTTATTATATACTAATCCAAATGGAGCTATATTTGAATCTAAATCAATTTTAACATACAGTTTCAGCTCCAGATTTTGGAAAACCTGGAACGATCCCTCATACCTACGTCTGAAAACAGAGAATGTAAACCCAGAGTTAAAGATGACTGCTACAACTCTTTCTAGCTCTATACTTTTGTTCATATTTATACGAGTAGCAGAAACCCCATAAACCAGTATATTTGAGATTACAGATCAACGTGCCACAGTCTGAGGAGAGTGTGGGATGATTTAGGCATGCCGTTTCCACGAAGCTAAGCACTGGACGTGTCTCAGCTGCTTGACTACATTAGGAGAATGAGAACAAGGTCACTATTTCCAGTAAATCCTGTGAATGCCAGTGTTTTTCTCCGGAAGGGAAATTTCACTCCAGTCGACGTTGCAGATAAAGTGACTGGCCAGTCAGGAAAATATAAACAAGACCAGTAGCTCCTGATCACAACTATCCACGTAAGCACGATGGCACTCTGACCTGCAACAGCCTGAGGGTTAGTTTCATGGCCTGATGCATCGCTTATATAATTATGTAGTGATGAAAATCACTACACAGACATTTAATTGAAGCACATCATTATTATTATTATTATTATTATTACTATTACTATTATTATTATTATTACAGTAATCGTTGTAAAACTGTTGCTGCTGTATATTTACTTGTTGCGATTTGGACAAAGTCTTAGTAGCACTAGCAAAAAAAAAAAAATTTTTTTTTTAAATAAGTCCACACTAAATCACAACAAGTGTGTATCACTGTTCCATTTTCACTGTTCGTAGCTTTATTTCTACACAGTTTACTCTACAGCGTGTCTTAAAAGTCTCCATACGCAGGGGACTGTGTTTGCCAGCAGCACGTCGGTTGTGTCTTCGTCAGTGGACGTTCGGTTCTCGGTTGGTCCGCAACACTTCCAGTCTTTTTGAATTTGTTAAGTTTGGCGACAGTGTGGTGTGTGATGTGCTTGCCCAGTTTCCTGTTAAAGTCCATCGCAACCTTGCGACAGCTTCCTGATTCAGCCATGAGAATGATTTCAATGTCAAAAGCAATTTGTCAATTTGTCAAAGGCATTCTTAACGGCTATCTGAAAAAATATATATAATATAAACTAAGTATGAACAATTATGGAAGACTTTTTTGCTAAAAGTGTTAATTTCCCCCGTGTATGGAAACTTTTGGGACACGCTGTATTAACTGAAGACTTTCACCTGTGCAGTTTCCTCAGGCACTTACAAGCTTCTCAACACATGTAAAAGCAGAACAAAATAAGGAACGTTTTATGCTTCCTTTTGACTGGAACAGAGGCAGTAAATATCATGATACTGTACAGTATGTAAGGAATAAACATATTAGAATGCGCACATTAATATAATGTGTGCTGTTATTAATAAATAAATAAATAAATAAATAAATAAATAAATATCCCGCCCTCAATTCTAACCAATCAGAACAGAGAATTCATCAGAGCTGTTGTATAAAATCAACTGCACCACACTTATCAGATATCAGAGGGAATGCTTATTTAACTGAGACACAGTATGGAACACAATAGCTATAATGAATGAAGATGAACTACAGGAAATGTAAATAAGCTTGTGTACGGTCAGCTCAGGAGCCAGTCAGTGTGACAGGACCTCGCTCGAGTCGAGCTGAGGCAGGGAATGAGACATTACATAAGGCATAAGAAACACAGACTTCCTGCAGTAAGATGCAGAGGCTCAATAATATGCCGCATTTATGACATCACTTTCTGCTGGGAACGCTCCACGTGGTTTCCACTAACCGAGCATGAGGTCAGTGATTGAGTGTGAAGGCCCAGCTGCTTATTGAAGGGCTTGAGTAGAAAGAATGTTTCTATAGCAAGAGTTATACAAGCACAAACTACACCTATCTCCCAATCAGCTGTAAACAGGAAGGGTATGGAGCCATGTTATAATTAATACACAATAATGGTACAAGCTACGTGTGAAACTCTCACTCTGGTCCTCTGCACGTGTGTGTGTGTGTGTCCCTGAGGACCCATCAGAAGATGACTTCATCTTTGACCTGTTCGGTTTAAACGCGGTCCGCCCAGCAGATGTTGCGAGAGGGGAAAAAAGCGAGCTAACCTGCCGGCTCGGCTTCATCTCATCTAACCGTGAACACAAGAAGTAGGGAAAAAAACAAACTCCTTCTGCTCCTCAAAATAAAAAAACTACATAATTTCATCCAATTCTTAGGCTAAATCCTACAACACTGATGACACATGAAATGCTGTCTTTTTTATCAAAAGGGTTTATGGGTATTTGTGTAAGTACTGTTTTTAATATATACATACAGAGCTATATGTTGTGTCTGTTATTTGCAATACGTGTTATATGTCTGAGCTATACATACATGTACATCATATTATATTTGTTTCCTATCTGCACATGGACAAATGGTGTTCCAGTGAAAATCAGCTCGCCTTCTACATCACACCCTTTAACTTTCAGATGTTAAAAATGTTTCGTGATACTGTAATGCACACAAACTCACCATTATTTATTTATGAGTATTTTAAAGACACTGAAATAGACAATAGAAAATGTGCATTTTGGAAACCGTCTATAGTCATTTAACCTCATCAGCTTCAAGCTGAACTACAGTAAAGACTCAGTGGAGGACCATCTTAACCTTCACCCATTCAGCAGATCATTTCTGCACACGTACAGAGGAAGGCAAGAGCCGAGCTGGCGGCATCTCACTGCTGGACTGAGAGATGGGAAGTGCTCTCCTGTGGGCCTCTTAGTATCTGATAAAGTGTACAATGAGCTAACCTTTTCTGCCTCAGCACTTTAATCATGAAGAAAAGGCTTGAGCCTGTGTGTATTTTCTTAATAGGAGTTATAGTTCTGGTTGTTTGTGGAAGGAGGTGCTGATATTATATCAGAACTTACCATACGCTTCCCCTTCCATGCCAATAGGCCCTGCCTGAGGAGTCTCGCCGTTCTTTAGGCAGTTGTGAATGTAGGTCGCCTTCCATCTAGCGTACTTCCTGTGCTGAATGTTCTGGATAGGTGGTGGGAGAGGGGAGAGAGAGTGTCAATAGTGATAAATGATTAAGATAAGCAGTGTCATGGCACCATAACAGGAGCTGCAGGAGGAGATAAACCTAAGAGTGTCTGGGCTTTGGGCTGACGGTGAGACCTACATTACAGCTTTACGGCTTCACACAAAGGGAAGGGGAACTGATTCATTTTAAAACCTTTTATGATTCATTATTTTTTAAGAAAACACATAAGTGTTCCAGGCAGGTTCTGTCATCTCAGAAATCAGATAGAACACACATATTGAGAGGTACATGAGGATCTGTTTTAAATAACAAGGCTCATAAACCAATTTTAAATAAAAAAAAAAAAAACACTAGTGACTGTGCGAAAGCAGAGAAGCGAATCCGTGTATCATCCGGTCAATTCGTAAACGTTCTGCAAACAAGCACTGGCACGGAAATCCTGAATTCTCAGCTTTTTCTCCATTTTCCATTTCACATTCTTAATGAAAAAAGAAAATCTAAAAAAGCCACCTTTTTAAAAACTCATTTAATCCACACACGCAAAGGACACCAGGAGCAGGAGATGGATGTGAGGATCTGAACTGGAAAGACGTGAGGAAAATAGCTAAAAGACGTCAGAGAGATGGCACCGCTGGAGCCGCATACGGATGCCATAGTCAATGATGGAAAAACGATATATATCCTCCATTCTGGCTCAATTCGTGTAGAGAAAAGGACATGTGGATAATAAACTCCTAGAAACAGCAGCAGCCAGGTCCATAAATGAGCTAAATTTGTTGAATATTATTGTTTAAACTGGCAATGTTTTTTTTTTTTCAATTTGAGCACTGCATACACCTATTAAACATGATGCTATTGTGGGAAATGTACTTCCTGTATCAGCCTCGTCACTGTATTTCTAAGAAGGCTGTCATTTCTTCCAGGTCAAAACAAATAAACTGTCTAAATACATACGCCTAAAATTCAGTATACAGGCCAATATTCTAAAAAGATCAGTCCAGATTTTCCGCTAAAACAGAAGAAATGCAATTTTTCTAAATTCATAGCCAAGGCAATACGCTTAGAAAACAATTTGTTTTTGTTTTTTTCAGTTTTAATTTGAGAATATATATGGATTGAACAGGTGATACATGGATTGTGCTCTGAAGTCACAAAGTCAGCACTAAATCCACCAAACACTCACTACAGCATCTTTTTTCACTACTCAGGAGCTGCTTGGACATACATTAGAGGTGAGTGTGTTGTAGAAATGCTTCCCTGCTACACGTAATCCAATAAGGTACAACTCTGTGACCTGCTCAGAGAGTAGCCTCGAATGGAGGACTCATTCTGAGGCTCCATTGTCCGAGTTAACGTTACTCAGACAAGCGCACTATTTAAACAGTGCAGCCAATCAGAACTCCACAGTAAGAAAATGTCCGGCCCACAGAGGGGGCGCAAACAACACTCAGCGAAACACTGTCCATTCTTAAATGCAGGTCACTTCCTTTCTGTTTGGGGAAAAAAGAAATAAAGAATAAAAAAAGTCATCAGCAGCCATGGAGACCAAGACACAAAGGACTATTATGGATGCTGGAAAGAGAGTATCAGAGTCCTGAATGCTGGTGGGCCTGAATGACCCACACTTTCCAGCCACAACACGAGATTTCCAAAAACCAAACATGAGAAAACGGCTATGTGTATATCTGGAGCGCTGAGGCACGGTTCCAGGAACCGCTTTTGAGAAACACGGGTTTGCCAAATGGTGCTGTCGATTTCAGATAAAACTGTGAGTTAAAACTCTGTTTTAGTTTCTTACCTCCTCTGACAGCTCGCCAAACACAGACAGCACGTCGAACAGCAGGCTTGAGGTGTAGAAAGACTTGATCATATTCCTGGGAAGAAAGGGGAAGATCTGTGTGTAGCTATACACATGTGCAAAAAAAAAACCCAAAAACGAGCAAATAAGCAAATACAGCTTTTACATTTAGGAGTGTTTTAATTAGCAGGAAGTCTTACTGACTGTACATGCAACAAATATAACACACTGAACATTTCTGATGAGGCACAAACAAAACATTACAATTCCATTAGGACTGTTACTGTAGTGACATCAGCGGCCCAAACCTGAAACCCTGAAAAATCATTTCACTTAATTTTAGATTCGATTTTATACTGAGAAACCGCTGCTGAAAAGTAGGAGTAAAAGAAAGTGAGCACTGAAACTTAACTGAAGTAAACCCTCATGAAACGGGGTGAAGGAGAGCTGACTACGCTCTTTAGAAATTCCAGTAACTTGAAAATCTAAGCATGTTATTTCTTCAGGGTTAGCATCAATAAACATTCACCTCTACATCCCCAGAAATAACCTGAGGTTACGACTGTAAGCCCAGTCCTCGGACAGCACGAGTGAGGTGTCTGACTACAGGCTCCGCCTTATTCCAATACGCCAACTCTCATTGGCTGACAGCTGTGACGCGTGCATCAGGGAGGGGTCGCTCCTCCTGCGTACACCATCACCTCGTCATTCAAAATGAGCACACCTCTTCCTCGCGTTTCACAAGCAGGGTGGTCTGCTCAGATACCTCCTCACAATCATCAGAGAACCTGAAGTGCTCCTTCAAGCGATCATCTCAGCATCTCACTACAGGATCCGCAGACACGCTCACCCTGAAGCCCGATCTCTACAACCCGAAGCCTGAGCTGGACGCTGCACCACTCGGCCACACCTACACTTAACACAGCGTGACCCGGTCATGGTGGGCGTGGTCACATTCCGGGCTATAAAGTCTTACAAAAGTATGAGGTGAGGTCTAATTCACCAGAGCACAGATGTCCTGAAACACCCCGAAACACGGCCCAGGACACTGCCACGCCCCTGTTAGAGGCTCCTGCCTTCTCTTTGCTAGTGTATGCTAACTCAAGAGCCTCTACACTCCAGCAGCACAGGCGCTGCGCTGTCACAGGCTTGCCCAGGCTGAGCATCCTTCTTAAATCAGTCGTCTAAGTGACTGTTCAAGGCCACGATTTCAGAGACAGAGCAACAAGCGAGTTCACTTTTGCTTACTTCTTTAAGACAACAAAGTTGTCTAGTTCTGTAACCTGGTTCCAAATCTAGCCTAACCTAGCATAAACCCTGTGACCCCTGGCCACCCTGAGCGTGTGTGACATAGCGAGGACTCTATGATTAATAATTACCAACTGGTCATCAGGGAAGAGAGATGAGAGTCATTTTGGAAGGGAGGTGACATAAAAAATGATCACTCATAAAAATTAAATTAGAATTATTATTACTTTATATAATTTGTGTGTCGAAACATAAAGAACAAGACATCCTTATTCATTTAATCTCTTGTGTAATCGCCTTTGCAAAGTGTGCAAGTAAACATGAAGGGAAAAATGTTGTTTAGTTATTTATTTATTGTTTAGTTTTTGTAGCTGATGAAGCCCGTCTAGTTCAGCTGAATGTCCACTGCACGCAGAGCAGACATCTCTATCCGCTTCGAGGGGCGTGTCTGTCTACAACGCAGGACGTGAATAAACCTGTCAATCATAAAATCGTGGATTTCAAATAAATCCACTTATTCAAGCAGGCTCCTGTCATGGAAAAGGGATTCCGAGTTGTGAAGTTAAAACATTCCTTATTTTTTGTTTGCACATTCCTGCTCAAATGCTAGTAAAAAACTGAGAGAAAACGCTTATAATCAGCTGCGACATGCATCAGAGAGAGAAGAGGGGTGTGGCAGTTACTCATTTCTCCTCCATGTTGGAACTTTATGTAGAAGTACAGTGTGAATGTGTACAGAGGAAGCAAAGACGTCTTTTATCTGATTGGTCAGTGCGATGCAGCTCCTGCCTGTAATTTGCATAAAGCTGAAACCAGATCAATTTTTCTGAAGATCTCGTCTCTCACTATTCCACAATCCCTCGCACATTTTTTCCCACATGCAAAAAATATGAGACATGGGGCAAGCTAATGAAATGATTACGAGTTTCCACTCCTGCTCCTAAATCTTAAATGTTGTGTAGTTTTCTTGATTAAAAAAAAAAGCCATGGTTCTGTGCAGGTCATGCGGATGTGATTTCTTCCTGTCGAGTGTTGCGCACACAGTGAGTCACTGAGTAATGACCAATACGTATGTCAGCTGGACAATGGCCTCTCGAGCAGGGCTCTTAACTCTCGAGTGCTCATATTCTTACACGCCTGTACAGCAGGAAGAGAGGAGATAAAATACCTTGAGGTGCCTCTCTGGGAGCTTTAAGGCCTGACGAAAATGAACAAATATTTTTGATGTAAATACCAGAGACGGGGTCAGGAGGGCTTACTTGTGGAAGCGACCTGATCGATCTTCGTTGTCGGCGTAGAGGAACATTTTTAAGGCGTAGTTCTCAATATGGGCGTTGCCCACAATCTCCTGGGAGATGGATTCATTGTTGCTGAGCTCTTGCTTCATCTGCAACAGATAGCACAAAACAGTTTGTTAAAGTATTTGTCGAACAGCGCCATCAGATTACAAGGCAAGAAAAGAACGTAGCATTTCACACAGCTTCAAATACTCAGCTTTCCAGGCTTTGGAATGTGTCAAGGCAATAAAGACGGAGTGTATATCCCTGCTGCGGGACACTCGGAGCAGCCCGGGCTTTCCATGACTCATCGATTCCTGGGATGCATCAGCTACTCTGATCCCTCTCCAGAATCCCAGTGTAATGAAAGTTTTCTGGAGACTTGCCCACACATGATTAGCGGGCTCGGATGCTGAGTAGCTATTTGTTAGACGGATCACTCAGAGGAAAGTTCTACCAGCAGTCACACTCTGTGTGTGAAAATAAATCATCTTTTGTTATAGTCATCGTTAGCTCTAACTTGTCTAACACAGAGTTATCCACAAAATACATTGTTAGTTTTTTTTATTTGAAAACTATCCCATGAAAGCTTCTAAGAGAGGACAGTAGCGCAGTTGTTGGACGGGGTGAATGCGTGTCCTCAGCGGCTGGGTCCAAAGGAAAAGTTCCCAGGCCGGATCTTGTCACTGTGCAGGGACTCTCCCTGGGGCTTATTACAAGTCCCTCAAGTACAGAAGAACACTGGAGCCATTTTTAATTGGCTGAACAGTGTTACTAAAGAAGGCCTGTATTTTTAAGGACAACAAGACCAGAACAGGCTAGTGAATGAAGCATGTGGACATTGTGTGTCAGAAGCTTTTGGCCGAAGCTTTCAGCCCATAAATGTTACTGTACCCCGAGGAGTGACGAAGAGAATCGGAAATCATTTTTATTTGACACGTTCCTACAAATATTTTCAAAAGGGACACAGTAAACCTAACCATATTTTCACTGCCAGTTTCTACATACAGGTGAATTTCCACTGCATCTAACAGCCGTGAAATTGTAAAATATGGAATGTGGAGGCATCTAGATAACATCTTTATAGATAACACATGATTCTACAAAGATCCCAAATAAACAATCCCAACTCACACATACTGAACTCTCAGTGCGAGATCAGGGCTGCACGATACTGAACAAAAATGCGATATGTGATAACCTGTTAAATAATGTGATATGTGGTATGTGGTATGATAATGCGGTAAGTGTGTAAAATCAAGTTCAATTATATTTATATATATGTTTATATATTTAAAAACTGAAAATGACAACCATCATACACGTTTTATGTTCTTTTGAGGAAAAGAAAGTATTCTCTGCTCTAAAACTTTGATTTGCGTAACTTTTTGAAGTATTGAAATCATTCGGTTATCGCAAGCCCCTGCAATATGCATATCCCGATAATTATATTTGCGATATTTCGATAATTTCGATATATTGTGCAGCCCTAGTAGAGATGTGTTACTCTGACAGAGTAACTAAGCAAGGATTTGAATTCCTGGGTGAGGGATCAGGTCTCACAATAACGCTTCAGCAGACATGAGGTCCACTCCCACAAGATGCCAGGACAACATAAAGGGCCAGTTCCTGCACACTTGTGTCTGTTAGAGAGCGTAAAGCTAACATCACACATTATCAGTGTCTCATCAGTGTCTCAATGCCTCTGTCTCAGACTGCTCATTAGCTCTATCCAGACGGGAATAAACATACTGTCAGTGTTTCTCTCCGTCCTGCTCTGAGACAATTACAGGTTAAATTATCTACTGCTTTTCTCCAAACTCAGCGCTCGCCTGATCATTAGTCTGGATACTCGTCTGTGATTTTCTATGCAGATGTTTGCTGCTGTTTGCTGTATTTAGTCTCGTAGCGTGTACATCAGTGATCCTTCCTCAGATATTAAACCGAATCGCAAAACGAAAAAACGGATGGTTTAGAAGAGGAACTCAGCCGTATACTCGATCTGAGCAGTAAAACCTCGACTACACACACTACCTGGGAAAGCAGGTATTTTCAGGAGGAGAAAGAAAAGTGAGATCCCACAGGCTGATTAAAGGGGCTGCAGGTATAAAACATTACTTTATATTCACATACACACAATATCATCAACTTTTCTATAAATAATGACTAGCTGTATCACCGACAGTGATCACATGACCACGTGACGCAAACATCCGGGTTGACAGGAAATACAACCTGCTGGAAACTCGCTCCTCCTCTGGTCATTTCATTGCTGTCCGGATACAAGAGTTTTTAATCGCTGAGGAGACGTGTAAAACATTAATTACAGACGTCCTGCTGATAAACTAATCCCATCCGAACAGGGCTTTACACTGTGCGAATTTAACTGTTAACTCACCGTTCTCTGAATGATCTGCTAAACAAACAATACGCCACTCGCCTTTTCACCTGCATTCATGATGAATAGTAAAATAAACTAAATAAAAATACACACATTAACAGTAATGAAATGAATCAGATTTTTCTGATTCGTCTTTATTTTGTCTGATGTTCAGATTCATCATGCTGTTGCTAACTACTTGAAATCTTAATCTCTTTATTAGAAATCTCTTCATTACACATTAACACTTCTACTTTTAACGTGACAGTAATGTTCTGAAGCAGCACACAGGAATTTACCAAACAGTACACAAGAAGCTTACCTTCTCCAGCTGATCCATGAGCTTCACGAGGAACTTACGGCATTCTGGAGTTTTACTGTCCAGCTTCATGCCTGTCTGCATGGCATAAAGACGACCTGGAACACATGAAACAAACGTGACTAACAAGACTTTACAGGGAAAAAACATGATAAATTAAATATATATATGTTTTATTGTAAGTCCTAAATGAACTACTTAAGCATTGCTTGAACAAATCACTGCATAAATATACAACACAATATACAGAATGTCATCTGGACATGTCAGTGGCACTGCAATATTACACTAATGTTCCCGTAACTCACGAGCTCCCAAACAAGTCACTCAATTTACAAATGGGGTCACGAGAGAAACTCGCCATCTCCTCTTTTGTTTCATTTATTGTTAGAAACATCAGATTGTGTGCTCTTATTTTGAAACAGGAGTCACATTCAGACAAGCCAGGTTTAAATTAATAGTGTACGTGTTAGTTTAGTCTTTTTTCATTATCCTGACTAGCTTAGTTCAGCAATAAAACTGACAGCTCCCCCTCCACCTATCTCCACTGTGTCTCAAACCGCACTGTTCTAGCCCGTTATTAAGCACTAACACGAACCGGGTTTCCTATTACAGCTAGTGTGTGAACTTTAAAAACTTCTCATGTCGCCTTCAGACCTACGGAAAGCTCTGTTACGTGTACCAGGCTTCTGGATTTGCTAGATTACTAAATACTTCAGAGCTCGTCAGTGTGTTTAACACCACTGTGCATAAAATCACGAAACATCTTACAGCTTGAATAGGAAACCTGATGGACAGAGATGTTTTGACGCTAGTGAATGTACATTCTGATGTGAATGTCCGGATGTACGTAAGATTCTGCACGCATTACGTATTAACCAGACTCCTCTGCTTCACATCGGGCCGTATCACACCACCCCGGCGTGGATTATTTTCCTACAACAACACAACACTTCCCACTAGACTGGGAAGTCAGTGATAGGAATATTCCTTTGGGTTTCACTTACATTACACATACGTATGTTACTGACGTCATAAAATGGTCAGATGTTGCACTAGTCCTACATTATAAAGTGTTAAGGCTTGGAGTCGCAGAAAATTCATCATGTCCACTCGGAGTCCTTTGCCCAAAAAATTTAGGAACTCCAGCTATAACTCATTTTTACTATTTTAGTTAACAATATCACACCATGAACTTTAATTAAACATTAATAAAAAAAAATAAGCATTAAAAATAAACATTAAAATCAATAAATAATGTTAAGAAAGTAAGAAAATGTGTATTAACTGATGTTTGTTTAATAAAGTATACCCATATTGACTAATGTTTATTTACTAAAATTGTTATTATATAATCATCGACTAAAATGACTAAAATAAATCCGTATAAATGAACGTAAATGAATTCAACGACTCGCTGGATAAAAGTCGTTAAGCCACCGCTGAGGACATTTATAACGAGCGGTCGTTTCATTCAGTTCCTCAGGGACATCATCCACTAATGAAGACAAAGCCGTTTACCTCCCACACACTCATCACACCGGAATGAAATGTTCCCTCAGGAAATTAAAAAGTTGCAGCTTTTTCCTAGCTCGCGTGGCCTTGAGCTAAACTCCGTGTACTAGTCCAGAGCGTCCAGAGCGTCCAGAGAGACGTGTAGGCCACATTACAGACTAATTCTATGCACCAGTAAAAAACACAGATTAAACCAGATGGGAACTTCGGAAACTTTTTACATCTCTGTGCTTCTGAACGTTAATTAAATTCTAACGAGTGCGTTTTTATCGCTCATGTTCTGAACAAGCTCCATGCCTTCAGTTTAACAGATGCATTTATCTCCTGCTCGATGTATGTTTGAGTCTTGTATAAATTTCATTTCCTGGCCCTTTGGGAGGACTGGGTAAACTGGGCAATAAATATTAAATCCAGTGATTGTGCCAATAACCTGGAAAACATGTTGAACATGATTTAGAAATAATGAGTGTTAGAGCAGGTGTAATACGTGGCTGAGAAACCCTGCTCAGGAGAACTGAGGCTCAGAGCCAGACTGCTTGTCTGTGTTTACTCCTGGACCTCCTGTCTGTCTTTTTATAGCCACGCCCCAACGCCCCTTCACTCCGCCCCCATCCCCGCCTGCTCCAAATGGAATCCAGTTAGCAAGCGCTCAGCACAGCCAGATATTTTTACTGTGAGCAGAAAAATGTGCTGTGCTTCTAAAAAAGAGTTAAAAAAAAAAAAAAAAAAAAGAATAACCATTTGTAGCACTTTTCCAAGATGGAGAAATTTATTCCTGAGAAAAGGAATGAACTTGGATATAGAATTAGCAACGTTCCTTATAGACATGTAGCCAGATCAAATACAACATCATGAACTGTTTGAAATGGCCGACTTTATATAACCTGACATAACAGCAGTAGGGACTGCTCAGCTGAAAAACTCACGAGAACTCATTCTAAACAAAAAAAGAACACAGCCACATCCTGTAACTTTTTTATTTTTCATATTTCTTCCTAAAATGTTTGTTTTTCCACTTAATTTTTATAGGTAAGTTCTGACATGATTTATCTTGGTTTCATTTTTTTACATCACAAAAACCTGCCATTGTAACAGGGGTGTGTAGAATAATTTTTTTTTTAATACCCATTGTACATTGTACATGATCCTGCAGGCTTATTAAAGGAGCTAGAGGTATAAAACATTACTTTATATTCGCATACGCACAATATCATCAACTTTTCTATAAATAATTAGCTAGCTGTATCACTGACAGTGGTCACATGACCGCGTGACGCAAACATCCAGGTTCACAGGAAGTACAACCTGCTGGAAACTCACAGCAATAAATCAGAACGAGCCAAATTTCAGGTGTTTATAGTGTTATAGTTCAGATATGAAGCAGCTGAATGGCCACAGGTCAGAGTGAAACAATAACACCATCACTCAGCTAATGAACAGAGACTCTCGGATTTGTGTACATGGGCAGGAATTAGGGAAAGTTTCATGGAGTAAAGAAAAAGAAAAATCATTTCAGTGTTGTTGTACTATATTAAATCACTAGAGCACCAGTCTTTTCTCCTGCATATTTAAAATGTAAGACTACACAAAGGGAGGCGTGCTGTTATCAGACGGATTTGATTATTTTCCTACAACAGAACTCTCCAAAACATATTATTCTTTTTATTTCACAACACTTTGCCAACGATTACACATTTTTATTTATTGAAGAGAGACAGGTCAGTGAATGTTGTTGGCCTTACTGAGTGGAGCAGAGTAGCGGTCAGTGTGAGGGATCAGAGGTGACTCACACTCGAGTTGCACTTTGTCTGACTCACAACTTGACTGGATTTGAATTCTACACTGAAAACGTGTTCTGTTCAAGATTAATGAACAGAAACTAGTAAATGAGGACCGAAAACAGCAGGTGTGCACTAGCACCCAGAGAAAAAGCTCCTGTCCTGCAGATGGTGGAGTTTGAAGCTTGTGTGACAAAGAAAAGTCACGTGCATTAATCAGAACTGAATAAGTTCCTCAGAAAACATCACTATAATTACCACAGGAAGGGGAACGATCCGTCAGACTTTATGCAGGTGGGATTGGTTAAAAGTGCTGGTACAGATGGACCAATCAGCATCCTCTGAGACCGATACTGATTTGTTATTAAACACAATCAGACAACGGCGATCCTGATCAGTGGGCGGAGCCAGATAACGCAACACTTCAGACGATTAAAACAAACGATGGAAATGACTCACGTTAAGCTTTTGTGAGCAACAGCTACATGCTGTAAAAATACACACAATTAAAAGTATTTAAACCTCAGACTGAAGCTACGCGTCAATCTCTTACACTCGTATTCACCGAAAACCTAAACAAGCTACAACAAGCTACCTCTGCCTCTGACCGGACGAGAGTTATCCACCTTACAGTGTGTACTTTCTTTGGTTTAAAACCCACACTGTGCAGAAGAATATAATATGCGAGCTTTGTAAATGATGTCAGTAAAAAACACGAGCGATCTTGTTGTGTGTTTATGGACCAGCGCTGTGAACGAATAGGAAGAATATTTTTAAAAAGGCACACCTCGGCAAAACACCATGAGATAGCTTTAATAATGTGAAAAATGGTTCGATATGATATTTTGGTCCTACTCCAGCGTAAGGCTGACGTGTGACGGACGTGCTGTGGGGACGAGTGTAAGTGTTTTCACTGACATCTGCAGCGAGGAATGCCAGCCTACTCGCCGCTCTTCCTACTACAAGGAGCTTATTATGTGGCTTCAGCTCGGCCCTGAAGTTGGCCCGAGTCCAGAGGAGCAGGAGGGAAACAATGCGAACTATTGCTTTAGAATAAGTCTATAACATCCGGGACAAAACCGCCTTGAAGAGATTTATAACTTGTGTGGTTAATTAGTCCAGTCAGTGTACCATAAACCTCACAGGAGTCAGGATTTGATGAGAGCATGAAAGAGAAGTTGGACTGATGTAAAAGTCAAACGAACTCTGAGCTGTGTGTTCTATGGAAAACTGTGGAGAAGTTCAGTAAACTGTGGCTGTCGCTCAGATGATACGTGTTCATGTGTATTATATTCACGTCTAACCTCGAGATATGAGCTTCATTTTTAAAACTCTATTAGCACTCTTCTGGAGCATGAAACAATTTCTTCACAGTCCTTCAGACCACAGACGGTTGTAAAGGGAAAACACGGCCACTACAGCAGCTTCAGCACGACGTTACTCCCTCGTCAATGCTGACCTCGTGTGGCAGCACAGCATTAGCCAGCGTTTCTACAGAGGAAGCCATTTAAAGGGCTTCAGCAGTGCAGAGTAGAAGCTCTTTTTTTCCCCTGTGATCCAACAGAAAGGCACAGCAATATCAACACCAGGGTTTTTTTAATGGATCTCAGTCTTTAGCTAGTTTGTGATATTGCCTCTTTCACGTTGTTTTGTTGAGGTTTAGTGGAGTGAAAACACTTGTAATCTTTATAACCATGATGTTTTCCACATGTGCGTGCGCTGAAAAGTAGTTCCAATGCTACCACATTTAAAAAAAAATCTCACTACAAGTATTAAAGTTAATTGTTAATTAAAGCAAATGTTTAGTATCACAGTTTAGGATTTTTTATTCCCAAAACATCATGACGGATGATGCACTCATTCCTCACAGACCAGCGTTTTAGAGTTCCTACAGCTAACTCTAGGCTTGGCAGGAAGTGAACAGCCAGTCCCTGGGTCTTCTCCAATCCCAGTGAATTCACTCCGATTGCAAATTCCGGATGTGTGCAGTCTGTAGTCCGTCTGTAGTCCATCTGTAGTCCGCCTCTGTGTCACAGGCGATTGCTTTAAGACGACACATGAAGCCTGACTTCCACTAAAACCTCATTAAAATGCAGCAGTGAAATGTTTACCAAAGCCTATATTTATTATTCATCAGTCTTGGTGGAATTTAAGATTTTAGTGAATTAAATGATCAGATCTCTCACTGCAGTATTGCGCTGTTCATTTATTTAACTCAAACTGTTTTCGGTGAACTGCACAGCCTGCGTGAAGATCTCCTCTGAAGCCCCAGATACGGAGCCGACAGAATCCAGTCACGTGTGTGTGGTTTATAGGAGGAAAGATTAATGCTCATTGTGTGACGTCATTTTGAGCCACGCCCAGAAACCGTGCGTTTCAGGGAGTGTATGGAGTGCGAGTGGGTGGATTTTACACACACACACACACACACACACACACAAATCTCAGCGTTTATTAGACAGTGTGCTCTTTGTTTGTCCCACCTCCTTATGATGATTGGGGCGGGACCTCGCAGCTAACTGAAACAGTAATGAACATCTCAAACATCTCAAACCTGCACTACTGTACAAACCGCCAGCCGCTACACACACGTCACACACAGTCTGACTCACAGTTATGTTTATAAAGCATACGAACTGAGTCTGTTGTGTTTCCTGCTACAATAACAAGTTCCTGAACGAGCCAAAAACACAACACAGCATGAGGAACACCACTGCTCCATTACAAACACGTAAAATAATCCTTTAAATAATGTTTAATAAATCCTTTAAATAAGGGGATTCTGTAGATTCTTCCCGGTTCTGCACGGCTCCGTCTGCATTCAAGCCCTGAATAATTCAAATTTTAAAGAAAGGTAAAATAAATATCCAGTGATTGTCTCAATGAAAAACTCAAGGACACACACATAGGACACACACTCGTACATAGACAGGACACACACACACACACACACACACACACACACACACACGC
>CM040483.1:10452264-10466198 GCA_022758105.1 Pangasianodon gigas
AGAGAGAGAGATAGAAACAGAGAGAGAGAAACACAGAGAGAGGGGGAACAGGGCACTTACAGTAGTAGGCTATGGCCGGGTCTCTGGTGTCGTGCTCCAGCGCTGTTCTGTAGTGATGCTGAACGGCCTTTAACTGCGGGGGAACCGCCATACTGCTGCAGCACAGCCACTAATCCAACAACACGGACAAAAACAAACGGAGAAGGAGTCACTTCCGGGTGTGATGATTCAGGAAGTGTGTGACGTAATGTGATGTGATTCATGACGTCAGCGCCCCCTGTAGGTGCGGAGGACACACAGTACTGGAGTGTAAAATACTGTCAGTGTTGCTTGACTTCATGCAGCTCAACAACTCAGCAATGTTACTAAGATTTTAACTCTAAAGAGTATTCATTTAAAGAATTTCTTTATTTATTGTAAAAAATGTGTTTGTCATGATGTTGAAAGCGACACTTGGTTCCAAATTCAGCATCATTTAATGAATAATGGCTAATATTAGCCTGGATCTTCCAGCCTGTAAAACAAGCTGAATTGTGAAGACTGTTGATGCTTCAGTGGTACTGTAATAACGAAACGTCTTAAAATTTCTCATGTCGCCTTCAAACCTACTGAAAACTCTGCATTTTCTCGATTAGTAAAGATTTTTGTATGAGTTTGATCAGAGACACAGCTCATGACAACGATCACAACGACGACGGAAAGTTTTAAGAGAAACAGAGATCGTCAGTGTGTTTAATGTCGCAGTGCATTAAATCACTAAACATGTTAAAGATCGATTGGGAAACCTGATGGACAGAGGTGTTTGGCTCTTATCGATGCGTTAGTTAAGTATAAACCAGGCTGTTTGTGTCATATCGCATCACACAGCCCCGGCATGGACTTTACTATCACAAGACTTACTCTTGTACGCTAGACTGGTGAGTCCATGCAGGGAACATTCCTTTGGGCTTTAGTCACTTATGTTATGGACATAATAAAAAGTTCAAATGTTACAGTAGTCCTAAATTATAAGTCTGAAATTTTAAAAAATGCAGGTCAAGGCTGGGAGTCACAGAAAATTCATACTGTCCATGTCGGGATCCTGAATTCAGCTAACCCTAACCCTGCTTATTTTACAGTTAAAGGGGTCACTGAGTAAAAACATTTGATAAATCCTGCCATGTAGGGTCAAGCAGAGGTGTGTGTGTGTGTGTGTGTGTGTCATCTCTCACTTTTAATTTGTGAGTGTTAATTCAGCCTCTTACCTTTCCAGAATGCTGTGGATTGCATGCATCAGATCACACAGAGGGCTCCCTTAAATATAATTCTGAGAACTTTTGAGAAAAGAGCATGTTTTTTTTCCAGCTTTTTCTAGTGAATGTTATGGGAATGTGGCAAGATTGCAAGTTAAAATGGCGTGAGCTTTTTGTTTTGTTTCTGGAGCTTGGAAAATGGCACGTACGTTTCGAGTGAAACCTTTTACAAAGCCACTCTTTTAGAAGTTTATCAAAGGCTTTAGGTGGCTGAGTAACTGTTCTGAAGTCATGCACACTGTTTAGGGTGTTGTTATGTAGGCCATGTGTGAAATCATTTCAAATGTATAATGAGTTTTAGTAACTTATTGATGCCTCAGAGAGCTTGAGAGGATTGAACTTAAATTTGGAGAAATGTGTTCTATCAATTTAGAAAGAATGTAGGAAATTATGATAATGAATGATAATGAAGTTAATGGAGATAGAGCCTGGCGTCTGTATAATCACATGTCATTCCCAGTACGTCCCAGGAGATGTCACCAAACACACAGTCCTCTAATGGGCCTCGTACGTCCTGCTCAGTTCTCTCCATGATTGTTATCTGGCACCACATCATAGAAACTTACGCAATGCTGCAATCTAGAGCTCTAGATTCTAATCATGCATCTGGTCCTGCAGACCTAAGCAGATTTCTTTTAAATCAAAATTGTTATTCATGGTACACAGTGCATTTAGACTCACTAGCTGGAAAGGTAAAGAGCAGAACTCCTCTATAAAGCGTAATAAGGTCCTTCAGGAGACCCACCTTATACCTTCAGACCATCTTACATTCTGAAGAGGATGAGTAGGTCAGCTGTATCACTCTGCACTTTCACAGTAGAAATCCTTCTTCATAAATCGACACTGTTTTCAGTACATAAAGTGATATATACTTACACAGACTTATAAAACAGCAGGTGTTTTGTTATTGTTACTGGGAAGGGCTATGGCTAATGTATACGGCGCTGACTGGGACAATGAGTGCTTCACTCCCTGACTCGAACTTAGACCAGCTCATATGTGGAGGAGTCTTCAGCCTCTGGCTTTGTCTACATCATCAAAAGTCATTCAGTAACTCCAATACTCTCATCTCATAATACATTTTTACATCAGATTTTTTCTTCTAGATAATCAAACTTCTAATTGTATAGATAGATAGATAGATAGATAGATAGATAGATAGAAAATACACTAAAAGTAATGAGCATGAACCCTATCGTAATTTCTGCTCATGCAGCCGTTGTAGTTTTTGTTATTTGATGGTGTCCTGGGACAGGAGCTCAAAGCCTGTGCAGATCAGCTGTCAGACGTCATCTCTAACCAACCTCTCTACTCACTCTCTGAATCAGGCTGTGTTCTCCTCATGCCTCAAGTCCACAACCATCCGCAACTTACAGACACCAGTTATGGCCCGTATTAAGATCATGTTTTCCACATATAGGACGAGCATCAATCTGCCTAAAGGGTGAACAGGTCAACAGCGGACGCCATCTTCATCACTCATCGTTTACTGTTCTGCGTTCAACACAATTATCCACAAACAAGATAGTCCCCAAACTCCACTAATTACATCCGTCTGGAACCCTGAGCACTGGTGTACCACAGGGATGAGTGCTCAGCCCCGTCCTCTACTCTTCACCCCTCACTGTGTGTCCTTTCACACCTCCAACAGCATCAGATCACGAACATTAGTGCAATATTCGTCTTATATCTGCCTTGTATGTGCAATATTTGTTTGTTTTGTACTTTTGCACTCTTGTTGTTTTGTACTGTATCTGTATTTGCACATATCTGCACTTTATTCCACATATAGTCCATACTTTTTCTGCCTATCTTTTATATTCTTTATATTATATTTTTATATTTTACTTTATCTACTTGTATACGAGTAAATTCTGGTTTATGTAAATTCTGTTTTTAGGACAGTAAAAAACATTTCACTGCACGTGGTACTGTGTGTGTGACCAATAAAATTGGAATTTATTGTCACGTTATTGTCATTTGTTTTGAAGTGTTATTTGTAGTTTTGTAATTCAGTCATTTTTTTCAGTAATAGCGTTCTTCCTGCCTTTCCTCCATGAAGCCCAGCTGTGTGGTGTATCCAGGCTGCGCTTATCCTATGAACAGCTTCTCTCACCTGAGCTGTGGATCTCTTCAGGTTGTTTGTGTGACTAATCCCCTCTTTACCTGGGCACTGACGTTGGTGGATGGTCTCCTGTAGGCAAACCCTGATCGAGGCTTGTTTTGGATCGTTCCATGATGCTGTATGTTTATGTATGTTCTCTCCAGGATCAGGTGCATTTATACTGAGACCACATGACACTTTCACTGCACACAGGTGAACTCCACTACACTAATTATGTAATTATTTACAGGATTCACAGCAACCTGAGTGAATTCTCCTGCAATCACAACTTTTAGTTTTTTATTATTTGTAAAATAATTCTGCAAGCCGTATCAACCTCGACCTCCACTTCACTATTAAGGGTTATATTATGTAGGTTCATGATGTATAACTACGATTAAGTCCATTTCAGTGAACCCTGAGAATAAGAATATGATAAACTGATCAGAATCATTATCAGATGTGGGAAAGAGCTTTAAGAGAATAAAAACACCAGCACCTCAGAGTATTTACCACAACACACACACACACACACACACACACACACACACACCTGTTGTAAGCCTTACAAACAGAATGGACAGATTACAGTTATACAGCAGACAGAGACAGATAAAGATGAGTCTTTACTAGAAGACACAAATTAGGAGAGTATGGAGAAAACAAAACACGAGCCAGGACAAAGATTTGTGCTACTAAAACTGATATTTTTCACTGCTTATATTTTTCTAACTCAGAAACCCAATCTGAATGCCACTGTGCTGCATTTCACTTAAAGATAAGACTGAGATTTTAAAAAAATAATAATAATAATCTGAAAGAGCATTGTTCAGGAATTAACCCTTTCCTGCATAGCGTCCATGCTGATGGACAGTCAATTTAAGGCAGTTTTGAGGAAAATATAAAATGTAAATCACCTCCAAATCACTTGAGAACATCATAATCCTGATTTCTGCTGCTCTCTAAACTATTTGCCGTTCTCAGTGTCGAATCTCAGTGTGTTTCTGGTATAACTTTACAAACATTGTGCATAAAATCCCAAATTAAATTTATAGTTTTATACAAGACTCCAATGGACACCTTAGTTATTATTACAAGGGTTGTTATTTTTTTTCTTTATTGAATGTATTTTTTTTTACCTCGTAAATCAGCTACATCATGCAACAATCCCAAAGTGTCCAGAAAAAAACTTATATTTTCTATCATTTTGGTCATCAACATTAAATATTTTAGACCTGCAGGTTAAAAGTCATTGTTTATATACACACTGGAGGATGCAATTTAAAGACTCATAAGGATATGTGTTGATCCGATGTATTAATTATGTATTAAACCTGTAAAATTCTAGTGCACTTTCTACTTTAATGACTCATGGACATAAAACAGATTTCTAGGCTTCAGCGAAACCCAATATGTCTTTGGAAACATGTTCTAAGACGTCCAAAAAGCCCTTTGTAAGACTTGGAAGGACACTTAATGACGAGCTCCTCATGTGCTCTTCTGAAAAGCCTGAGCAGGCTAGTTCTCCCGGGGAGGCCGGCTCTCTCCAGCGGCCGGAGTCATGTTCCAGTGAGAGGTTATTTTAAGGGTCTCGTCTGTCACAGCTGTTGTCTCAGGCACCACAGTGCTTCTGGAATTTCCTCACCTTTTTCTCTCTGCTGGTGAGTGTGGACAAACTGCTCCATTAACTTCTCTTCCTCTTTGGACAGAAGAGCCACAGATTTCGTAAGTATTGTTTAAAACTTTACAGAGCAAAGCTTTAAAATGTGCAGATTGTACTAATTAAACAGCTACACGCAGCTGATTTTGTGGTTATTGTTGCTGTGATGGTTGTTTTTTTGCTCTCACTGAGGCATGAAGTGTGTCTTTTGTCTGTATATTGACAGTACGTGATACATGCTGTATAGACAAGAAGTTAAAACCCAAAACAAACATGATCAGGATTTAATGTTGCTTGAGTCTGCATTACTAATCTTCTATTAAAATTTTTTATTTAAACAATAAATTCCCATTTAGGACTGCCAGTTAGGATAAAGTAGTGAGTCAGAGGCACTGAGGGTATCTCTTTTTTTCCATATTTAGAAGCTCCATAAATAGACAGCTGGATATTTGGACCATGTGCCGTGTGGCTGAGTGGTGATGGGTGAAAGAGAAGGGGTCTGTAATGTGATAAGCAGCAGTGGTCCAGAAGCAATAAAGCCACAGGATAAACAACATTTCCATTTCTCCAAATTCAGTGGAGTTTATATGCACAGGAAGTGTCCTTTAGTGCTGTAATGCCAGGGTCCTTTTAAACTTTTAAGCTTTCTCGTACATTTCTTGTACATCTTGTTCCATTGTACATTGCTGTGCCAGAAAATGCGAATGTAAATACATGTTTTGTGACTGATATGGAATTATGTCTCTTATTACATGCCTTTATAAAGTCCACCACACTGTCAAATGAGTGTTTCAGAAACCTTTACAGGACAGAAGTGCAAGATCTAATGTAAAAGATTTCTGAATTGGCTTCATTTCCCACTCACTTGGCTTCAGTTAAATGCCTTTTACAAACTTCTCTCATTCATTCGACTGCTCCAGTTCTGACGTCAAGCAGGAAACTGAGAACGCTTTTCTCCCAGGCCTCTGAGCTAAGAAAACATTTTGACCTGAACTTATTTGTCATGGACTATTTTAAAATTATGTTTATCAGATAATGGAGAGCAGTTCTCAGCCATCTGCTGATGCCAGCGACCAGGTCAGTGGTCTCGAGGAGAAACCTGTGGACCCAATGGAAGTCTTCAGCAGGCAGTTGGAGGACATCATCAACACATATGGTTCTGCATGTAGCCTGATGGAAGAGAAGATCTCCATCTTGGAGAATGATGAAGAGAAACTGGATGAAGAGACCATGGCCAAGGACTTGGCTGCTGACACGGGGGCAAGCAGCAGCCCAGAGACAGAACAAACAGCCAGCATGCTCCTTGAAGGACTTGGTGAGGAACATGCTTTATCTTTCTTGCTTTATCTTGTTTGGTTAAAATTTGTTTTAGGATTCTTTGTTTGTAAGACTTTAAGTTTTTTTTTTTTTTACTATGCAGTGGCATGAATTATTAACTTTAATGGAGAACAATGTGCCAGCTCATCTGTCTTTAGCAAGTGGTGTCAGTGTTTAAAAAAAAACCCCGAAGACTAGAAGTTGCTTATAGAGATCCAACAGTTGGCCCATAATTACATTAACATTTATTTACACTTGCCAGGTCTTCTATCTGATCCACTTTACTTATCATGACATAATAAAGACATCAAAAACTAGATAAACTTTCCCAATTATCCTCTTTAGGATAATTTCTTTCTTGATTTAAAAAAACAGAACAGAATATTTTGATACTACTTTTACGTTAATGTGCATACAGTGTACTGTATATACAGGGCTTATGTAACCAAAAATATACAGTACAGTGTAAGTATACTGTATATTATCTTATAAAAATGAATAGACTTAACCAAACTACTGAGTAGGAGAAAATATAAAAGGGCAAATCTCTTTAAGTTTCCCAAAATGTTCCTTCAGATGAATACTATAATACAATACTTTTACTTTGGTCCGAGAAAGCGGTGATCTTGTGCCCACTGTAGCGGCAGATTCCTGTTCTTGGCCAACAGCAGTGGAACTCAGTGTGGTCATGGTTCGATGTGTTGTGTGCTCTGAGATGCTTTTCACAGTTGTAAAGAGTAGATATATGGACTTACTGTAGCCTTCCTGTCAGCTCGAACCAGTCTGCCCATTCTCCTTCCTCAGAACCGCAGCTCACAGGTTGTTTTTTGTTTTTCGCACCATTCTGTAAACTCTAGAGACTGTTGTGTGTGAAAATCCCAGGAGAAAATCTCAGCAGTTTCTGAAAAACTCAAACCAGCCCCTCTGGCACCAACATCCATGCCACCGTTAAAGTCACAGAGATCACACTTCTTCCCATGTTTGATATGAACATTAACTGAAGCTCTTAAACATGTATCTGCATTATTTTTAAGTGGATTTGGTGAGTGTCACTTTACCTACAACTACAACTCAAAAACCACATGAAAAGACCTGAAACTAGCCCAAAATGTTCAGACATTTGGAGTTGTTGAACATAAGGGAGGAGACGGGGAGCAGTAGTTAATATTAGTGTTAAATGTAGATTGTTTGATTTTGTTAGCTAGAATTACTGTTAATGTTAATGAAGTGTTAGGTAACTAGTTACTGTTTACCATCCATAGGTTTGTTTTTTTATAATTTGGGAGGTTTAGATTTGTCCATAGATTGAGCTTTGAACAAGATGATGAACCATACATACCTCCAAATCAACACAAATTAAAGAAACACAAAACGCAACGTTTCGAGACGACCATCTCAGTCTCCGGATTTGAACCTGAGCTCTGAATTAAAGAGGACGATCCACATACACACAACTGAAAGTATGAAGGAGCTTAAAATGTTCTGCATGGAGGAGTGGACAATGATCAGTCTCCAACCTTGTTAGACAGGAAGAGATTCGTTGTTGCTCTCTCCAGAGCAGGTAGCACAAAATATTCATTTTAAGGGTGCTGATAATTATGAAACTGGTGTTTGGAGGGGAAAATGCACTAGAAACATGAAACATTCCTCAGAAACATGCCAGTAGATGGATGGACTGTGTTAAATTGCCCTAGGTGTGGATGAGTGTGTAAATGAGTGTGTGAATGAGTGTGTGAATGAGTGTGTGAAGGCTTCAGATCTACTACGACTCTGACCAGGATGGAGCTCTTACTGAAGATGAATGAATGAATATTCTTATTGCATGTGAATGTTCACCATATATACTTATTCATTACAATTAAAACATGCATGTAGTGCAGCAGAAAATCATCATGAATGAAAATGTAGATGAGGCTACGCAGGAAGTAGCCTGACATAACATATTTCACCAAATATGACCTATGGGCATCAAAGACCCAACATTTACCCAGAATTACACAGCCCACCATTAAACCCACAGTTAAAAAACCAAAACGTGTGTTCATTTCCCTTCTCTCCTGCACCATTTATTCACTGCTTTGTTTTGTTTGTGCAGGTAAAGAAGCTTCGCTCCTGCTGCAAAGCCTAGAAAATCTCATCTCACCGGAGGAGAAACTGGAGATGGTGCTGAGGAAATATGCAGAGCTGGTGAGTATCCAGCCCCAAGAGGCAAAGCTTACACCTTCCATTCAGCAGATACACCAGCCATAACTCCTTTTGTTCATCTCTGAAAACAAGTTAACATCAGGCTAACAACAGGAGCAAAAGGCATGATTTCCAAAAGTAATGGCACTCTCCCCTACAGTTTTCCCCACAGAGGGCACATAGAGCTTATACACACGAGTTATAAAGCCTGAATGTACAAGGTTTAACAGCTGGCTGAAAATCGAGCACAAGAGCTAGCACAATCCCAACGAGCATGGAGTAAAGAATAGACAAAGCTAGCATAAAGCTGAAATATACAAAAGTGGGCGTCGTGTGTTAACAGCACTGACACGATGAGCTCGAACGTGCTGCCACTGTCACCAACAATCTCCTTTATATATTCTCTGAAAGACACAACGTCATTCCCGATCCACCAAACTCCACGCTGCATCTGGTTCTCTTCCAGGAAATCCTGAACAGTCACGGACAGAGAGAAACACAGACAGAGAGAATTTGATCTCATACAAATTCTACTTTCTTCTAAACAAATAAACTCTAGCCATTTTTTCCTTAACTAGGTGATGGTTGGAAAAGGGAATACTGCACAATAAAACACACAGACAAGCTACTACTGTAGAGCAAGACACGCCTCTGGGGCGGGACATATAGAGTTCTAGAGAGCATTTAATTGGATGATCAGAAAGTTATGCCTGGATATGAACTATGAACCACTGAGGAACACAGGAGCACGTTAAGTAACAGCTGTGTTAGTTTGTTAAATGTCTGGAGTAATCTGTGTGTGTTTGTGTAGTTGAAGGAGCAAAGGGACGAGCAGGGAGAGCTGAAGCTGCTGCAGAAGAGACAAGGCCTCCTGGTTAAACAGAGGGACCAGCTCCAGTTAGAGCACAGCCAGGGTATCCTGGCACGAAGCAAGTTGGAGAGCCTGTGTCGTGAGCTGCATAAGCACAACATGACCCTGAAGGTGAGCACGCTCAGCCCAGCTCTGCTGAAACGTCCTCTAAAAGAAAAAGGTCACCACCTTTCCCGTGGTTTCAGTACGTTCTCATCACAAGTGGGTGTCACTGGGGGAAGAGGTTTATTACTCGGATTTGTCGCTAGAGTTTCAACATAAAAAAAAAAAACACTTTGTCCTTTAATGGGATTAAATAGATGTAAAATTTTAACCCGTTTGATTAAAACAAACATGTAGTCATTGGCCTGTTATTTCACCACTGATCTGAGGTCAGTAATATAATTAAATACTTTACATGAGTTAATACTCTGTATATAAATCATTTACAGACGACAGTTTGAGTAATCCTCATTATTTTTCATGTCGGTTTTCTAATAACAGTTACTTTCTTTCAGCTTGCTTTCACACACACACACACACAGAGAGAGAGAGAGAGAGAGAGAGAGAGAGAGAGAGAGAGAGAGAGAGAGAGAGAGAGAGAGAGAGAATAAATGAGGCAGGAGGTGCCAAGGACTTAAAATGTTTTTCTGATAAGAGCGTAGCTGACTGCACACTCAGAGAGTATACTACGTTACAAAATGCCAATGTACAAATGTCGCAGGTTCGAATGTATTTGTATGAAACTGATCCGAAACCAAACTAAAGAAAAGGGGAGCAGTGCTAGGGCTTACTGAGGGAGGAGGGCTATCCAGCTACATAGTCCAGAATCACACGATTAAACCACATGACCACACAGTGAGGAGAAGGACAGAGAGGGACACCCAGCACCAGGAGACCAGCCTCCTCACCCCAGACCCCTCTGCTCCTACTAACAGACATAACAGAAATCAGTTATGAAAAGAACGAGGAATACCAGTTGGCCCAAACTAGAAAAACTAATAATATAATACAATGGGTGAGCAAACAGTCAGGCTGGACCTATACAAGCACAGCAGACTGGAGCAACAACAAAGAAAATCCAACTGAATTCCCCCAAAAATAAACAAGAAAATAGAAACACAGAGGAAGCGAATGATAGTCGACAAAGCAGTAGCCTGGACACACACGCTCGATGAATGAGAACCAAACCTGAAACCCAGCAGAATCAGAATAAACAGAATTCAGGCGTAACAGCTGACAATCGCTCACGAGTGAAGCTCCTGAAACAGCAGCACGGGCTGAAGCAGGACATCGGGAGCAACACCACTAAACTCAGCTAAAAGTAAACTATAAGGCCTGGAAACACAGGAATTAGCAAATGTTAACGCAAAAATAGCGAAAGTGACTCCATCATGGAAGAAAAATTCAGAATAAGGCTCATGTCCCTGTTATCATTCTCAACCCTGCACTCAACTCCGTAATGTGACAGATTTCTTCATTATTCAAACAGGAATTTAAAAAAAATATAAACTGCCATTTGTTTCGTTGTGTATATTAGATATAGATTCATCACATGGATAGAATAATATCTTGAAAAAAATGACATTCCTTTTTTAATAGTCTTTTTTAAAATTATTTTTCATTTTTAAATCATTTCTTGCGTTTATGTTACATCGTAATAGAAGGAGAGTGAGAATAATAGCTTGTTGTTATTAAAAATACTGCCACATACCAATTATATAAGACTGAAGCTTATTTTGTCACTTTGCAATGCACCTTTAAATACACTATTTTATTTTAAATGGAAAAAAATGAACAACTGAGAAACAACAGCCAAAAATCACTGGAATTTTCAGAAATATAAATGAACCAGCAGAGAAATGTTAATATTGCATTGTTAATATCTGGGATCTCTAGGCACATTTATCTGAAACGATACACAAGTAAAGTGGAAATATTCCCAAAACCCCATTAAAATACATAATGTTCTATAATAAATTTGGGCTTGATCCTGCACAAGTTGTAGTATGTGTTTTCTCCAGCTCGAGCAGTGCTTTCTGTGGACAGTAAACACTGCAGTTATCTGTATTACACCACAGGAAGACATGCTGCAGAAGTGCCAGGAGGATGAGAGAAAGCGAGCGGAGATCACCAGTCATTTCCAGAACACAGTAGTGGACATCCAGGCCCAGATTGAGCACCACAGCAACCGCAACAACAAGCTGTGCCAGGAGAACAGCGAGCTGGCCAACAAGCTCACGTCCATCATCCAGCAGTATGAGAAGAGAGAGGAGGTGTGTTAGGGGATCACACACACACACACACACACTTAAACCTTTACAGCAGGCAAACTGGTGTTTGAGAGGTCCGGTGTGTAAATTAATATTTAGGAACACTTATTGCGTTTTGTCATTGTTGTTGTTTTTTTCATTCCTATGAACAGTGTACATCAACCTGACATCAAAATTGACAAAGATTTGTCAGTTGAAATCTGTTAGAAAAAACGTTTATAAATGCTAATGTACATTTATGTCATTTCTCATGAAGAGCTTATATTGGTCTTATATACGCCCATTAAAATGGCAGTATTTTGTGATGTAAAAAATGAAACCAAGATAAATCAAGTCAGATCTTTTTCCACCTTTAATGTGAAATAGCAACCGACAACATTCAAGTGACAAACAGAAACGTTTCAGGGGAAAAAATAACAATAATCTGGTTGCAAAAGTGTCCACACCCCTTACCTACTACTTTGTTAAATCACTTTTTCCCCTGTACTACAGCACTCAGTGTTTCTGGGTAACAGTCTGCCAACTTAGCACATCTTCATTTGGTCATTTTATTCCACTCTTCCTTGCAAAACTGCTCCAGATCTATCAGATAGCGAGGGGATCTCCTGTACACAGCCGTCTTCTACTCATTCCACAGGTTTTAGATAGAATTTAGATCTGGACTCTGACTGGGAGAGTCAGCCCCATAGCATGATGCTGCCACCACCATGCTTCACCGTGGCTATGGTGTTTTTTGGGTGATGAGCAGTCTTGCTTTTTGCACCAAACTTATCTTTTAGAATTATGCCTACAAAGTTCTACCTTGGTCTCATCAGATGGTAACACACTTTGCCACATGGTTTGGGGTGATTTAGGTGGGCTTAGATGGTTTTGTTTTTTTCATAAGAAAGGGCTTCCCTCTAGCTACTCTACCTCATCACTCAGACATGTGAAGAATACGACAGATCGTTGTCACATGCAGGGAGTGACCGGTACTTTTACCTCCTTTACCTCCCTGATAAGTTTTCCTCTTGTCCTTTCGTCAGTTTTGGAGGGACGTCCTGTTCTTGGTAATGTCACTGTGGTGACGATGGCCTTCATGGTGTTCCATGATACATCTTGGAACATGTTTTGGAAATTCTTTTATACTCCTCTCCTGATGGATACCTTTCCACAACGAGATCCTGTACATGCTTTTTGTAAGCTTTTACAATCTATCTGAGATGGCAACTGCTACACACAATTTATAAGAATCTTTCCATAGCATTAGTTCAAACAAACAACTGAGCAACACTGTTTTAAAAAATCAGTATTATCTCTGGACTAACAGAAGGACCACACCTATTGGCTCATATCACATGAACTAAGACATAACAGCAACCAGAAGATGATAAGATAGTCCCTTCCTAGAAATGTGTTTAACCTTTAGCAGTCTTAAACCTGCCTGAGCAGTATTTATATTGTGTATGAAGAACTGAAAACCTAATTCACATTTACATTCAGATGGCATCTAAATAATATGAAGGCAATATTCAGTGTCATCATTACAAATAATCCTGAATAAAAGATCATGTACAGTGAAGGGCTGTGTGAGAGACTCGGCATCTGCCTCTCGATCCGCAGAAACACATCCTCACTTGGTCTCAGTTCATGCTTTATTTAATGGTGATGCTCTGGTGATCTTATAGAAAATTGTAGCATGGCATGAGAACCCACAGGGGAATGACAGGCTAGACTGCCTCTATCACACGCAGACCAGTGCATTATGGGTAGAAAAAGACAGTGCATGGCATTTAGTACAGATTTATTATCACTCAGCACTGAATAGTGAAATCTTTACTGCCCCCACCTGTTTCTGGAAGATAAATGCAAAGACATGTGGAGCTGCAATGTGGCATGTCTTAGGTTTCTTTACATAAATGAGGTAATACATGTACAGTACACTGAAAATGAATTCTGCTTTATAAGTTGGTATTAATTCAGACATTAGCATAAAGTAGATTGTTTATTTTAATAAATTATAAGTATAATTTAAATTTATTTAACATGAGTTCATATAGCTACAGTACATACTGTACTTACAGTGAATCCCAAAAATCATGCAACATTCAACACCAAAGAACTACTTTTGGGAAATCTTCTGTTTTAAATTCTATCAGTTCATTCTAACAGCCTACAACAGAGGATTTGGGATTGCTGTACACGTATACTATATGGCCAAAAGTATGTGCACCCCTGACCATCACACCCGTATGTGTTTCTTCACCAAACTGTT
>CM040483.1:10468755-10494219 GCA_022758105.1 Pangasianodon gigas
ACACACTCAGGAATACAGACACACTCAGTAACACAGACACACTCAGGAATACAGACACACTCAGTAACACAGACACACTCAGTAACTGTGTCTATAATGGCTGCACTCTGAGAATCTCAAACAATCCCAAAAATTTGCTGTTTTTTTCCCACTCTTTCTCCTGTAGCTGGTGTTGTACTCTCAGAAGTTTGATGAGTTCCAGGCCACACTGGCCAAAAGCAATGAAGTTTATGCTGCTTTCAAACAAGAGATGGAAAAGGTACGCTACTTTACACCGTCTCACATTTTAAATCCTTACAGCTGTATTTTAAACATGCAAGTTAGTGGTTTTATACTGCTAATGGCAATCCATGCCGTGTATCAAGAGCAATATTTTTACACTAATTCTTTTCATAGTTATTATGTTAATCATGTCACTCGTCTATTTAGATGACCAAGAAGATGAAGAAACTGGAGAGGGAGTCAAATGTGTGGAAAATACGCTTTGAAAGTTGCAGCAAAGCTCTTACTGACATGATTGAGGAGGTAACCTGTTGTATTTTCATGGACACATTTGTTCATCAACTTGTTCATGAGTTTAGTAATGCTGCACTGAGCTAATTTTCTAACATTGCTTTCCAACAGAGATCTGAGAAGGGCAAAGAGCTTGAGCTCTTTACTGTGAAGATTGATAAGCTGGAGACGTTGTGCCGAGCACTACAGGAGGAAAGGAAAGTCCTGTACGACAAGATAAAGGAGATCCGCATGCAGACTGTTTCAGCTTCAGCACCTGTGATGGACGCTGGTGAGGAAGAGATGCCAGAGCTCGCCCAGCTGCCAGTCTCAGAGCCGGTGCACAACCCAGCACTAACAGCAGAGATGGAGAAGCTGTGGAAGGAGCAAGCCCGTCTGCAGGAATTTGCAGCCTCCCTGCTGGCCTCAACTGCAGATGACATGAGAGGCTCTGACAGTGAGGAGGAATCATCTGAGCCTACACAACTAGTTCCTCTTGTTCCTGTGCCAAGTAAACCACCAACAGTCAAGTTAGATTCCATAACAGAGGAACACAGTCTGGAAGAAGGTATTGAAGAGGCACGTAAATCAGAGACTACACTGACTCCTGAGGCAGGGAAAAGTGAGGCAATCCAATTAGAGGCTACGCATGAGTCCAATCAGCAAGAGAAAGAACCACCCAAAGTAGAGCCACCCAAAGAAGAACCATCCAAAGAGGAACCACCCAAAGCAGAACCACCCAAAGCAGAACCACCCAAAGTAGAGCCACTCAAAGTAGAACCACCCAAAGAGGAACCACCCAAAGTAGGGCCAGCCAAAGTAGAACCACCCAAAGAAGAACCATCCAAAGAGGAACCAACTAAAGTAGAACCACCCAAAGAAGAACCATCCAAAGAGGAACCACCAAAAGTAGAACCACCTAAAGTAGAACCACCCAAAGAAGAACCATCCAAAGAGGAACCACCAAAAGTAGAACAACTTAAAGTAGAACCATCTAAAGTAGAACCACCCAAAGAAGAACCACCCAAAGAAGAACCACCCAAAGAGGAACCACCAAAAGTAGAACCATTTAAAGTAGAACCACCCAAAGAGGAACCACCCAAAGAAGAACCACCCAAAGAAGAACCACCCAAAGCAGCACCACCCAAAGAAGAGCTAACCAAAGTGCCAATCAAAAATATTGCAAAAGTAGAGCCAATCAAGAAAGACACACCCAAGCAAAAATCCAACAAGCCAAATTCTGTTGACCACAAAGACACCAAACCCAAAGAAGTCAGAAGAGTTCGAGTTGAAGCTCCTAAAGTACATTCTAGCAAAAACGAACTTCATACAGAACAAGACTCCAAAGCAGAGTCTACAAAAGAAGCTTTAAGTGCAGAAGTGGAACCTATAAAAGTAGAATCTCGCATTGCAGAACCACCTGCTCGTGAGGGTTCCACAGCAGGAGCAGCAAAACCACGAAACGCCAAACCCCAGGAGGCCAAGCCCAGTGCTGGTAAACCCCCGCCTAAGAAACCGGGCTCCTCCAAGAAGAAAGCTGCAGCTAAAAGTGCTAAGAAAAGCTGAGGGACGGAACGTAATGGAGTGTGTGATTCCAGTCATCTCCATGTTCCTGATCTTCTCCGTTATGGTGTGTGTGTGTGTGTGTGTGCGTGTGCGTGTGTGTGTGTGTGTGGATGAGTGCAGTGCTGTGTGAGGCTAAGAAGCCATGTAGTTATATACTTCTTTTTTTCCCCAAAAAAAGTTTATTAAAGAGTCTTGATAAGTTTTATTTATGATGTGTGACGTACCTTTTCATCTGCTTCACTCTGCTCAGAAATAAAGATGTGATGTTGATCATTTCTTTAAAAAAAAAAAGAAGAAGTGTTTTTCTCAAAGACTCTGTTCAACATCGTACCGGTACATGAACAACATTCATTCCACAACCGGTCGCAATCTATAGCTCTGGTGTACCTGATGATTCCTCGCCATCCATGCGGCAGTTTCCACGGCAACCACTTAAAAAAAGACAGGCAGCAAACGCCAGCCACTATATTCCAAGCTCTATTTGAGCTAAAAAAGCCACACTTGCCTTTGTGTGTGCGTGTGCAGGTGTGTGTGTTCAGTTTTCTGGTGAAATACAACAGTTCATCTACAAATTACAAGAATCTGGAAAGATTTGTTGGCATAGCAACTTGCTGAAGAGCTTGCAGGCCATTGTTTATGTATGGCCATGGTACACACACACACACACACACACACACACACACACACACAACCTGCTGTTGATTACAGTGGTAATATTCAAAGGAAAGGAAAGAATAAGCCACAAAACAAGATTTCCATGACGTTTAACAGAGGCTATGTAGATAGAGAAAAATCTGTGAGGTTAAGTAGCAAGTCTTTAAATAATTTTCAGTATTTCAGTAGTGTGGCTGTGAAAGAGGGGAAAGGATATCTCCAGACAACCTGAAAAAGATGTGTGTGTATATAAACTGTAGTGATGTCTCATCATTTTGTGTCACGTGAAAATAGTCATTCGTCCTTATTAAAGGTGAAGACACATGGTGTTTGTTTGCAATATGATTCTCATCAGATTCACTCTTCAAACAGAACGCATCGCAGTTTAGCGATGAACAATTAGACAACCTGAGAATTGATTTTAAACACTTTTTAATCATTAGTTATGCAAATGTGACCCTTTATTTTAACATGGCTTTATCAACTTCACATCACAAAGCACAGACTCCGGTACAATCTGCACCTCGTCTCCATCAGCAGAGAAGTGGAATACTGAGGAGGGGAATATTAACTATTAAAAATACAGAGCTCTAGTGCCAGTCTTGAGTAAGTCGTGTTAGAGAGTAAACTGTAACGCGTTAGCAGTAAAGTTCTGTTACGCAAGAAATCTCTCTCTCTCTCTCTCTCTGTAGCTCTGCTGCCTTTCTGTCTTCACAGACTGTCCCGACTGAACAGTGTTTACATTACACCACTCCTCTTACATTACACACATCAGAACATCCGTCCATCTCCGTTCTCGAGCGCTGGTACAGAAACAAGCTATCTGATACGCAAAGCCACAACTGTCGTGCTTGTGTACACAGTGTTATTGTCAAACAGACGTACGGGAATCAACAGTCACACCACTTTCAAGACATCGAGAGTAGAGTTCAGACTTAGGAGTACATCAGAGTTTTAAAGCCACTGTTTACAAAATAAAAATGCAAGGTTTCAAGAATAAATTCATAACATTTCAAGAATAAATTAGTAATATTTTGAGAATAAATTTGTAATATAAATTTGCAATATTTTGGAATACATTTGTAATATTTCGAGAATAAATTCATAATATTGAATATTAAAAGAATAATGTCCTAATATTTAGAGGAAAGAAGGAAAATGGTACACATCAGAGCAGCGTTCGTGTGTTAAAATGAAGGACGTTGATGTTTTTAATTTTTAAAATTATTAAAGTATGAATGAGAGCAAGAAAATACAGATTTTATGCATTTTATTGTTTTTGTTCTTTGTACAAAAGGGTGAATTTGGCATATACAGATACATTCACGTGTCACAGTATTATTCTTGCTTCTGTGGTTGTAAATGCCAGATGAGAAGGTCTTATGAACATATAGTGAAGCAGTTCCTGACTCACATCACATCCTCTGTGATTAACTGCCATCGTTTCACTCTCTATTTAATTTTAATTAAAAAAAAGAATTCTGACAAATAAAATTCCCTAGGAACAAAAAAAAGGGAAGGAAACTAGCATGCACGTAGAACTTTCGTCAATAGGCTTCAAGGACTTTGAACGAGGAGAAAGGCTTGACAAAGTGATAGTCCAGATTGCCACAGTGCGGACACTGCTGCACATTGCTGTACTCGGAGAAATACTGCATGCCCACGCGTACATCGATTACAGGCTTCCCACAGTGCTTACAGTTCAGTCTGGCCTGCGAGAACAGAGAGACAGAGACAGAGAGAGAGAGAGACAGAGAGAGAAAACACATTTCAACAGAACACTCACTGAAATACTCTCTCACTTCCCGAGTCAGATTTAGGGCTAGCATTAATACAGCAGTGATTGATGTACATCAGGAGCTCACATTCCTGTCCTGCAGGATCACAACACTCTTCCTTCTTTATTTAACACTCCACTCCGCCTGAACAAGCCCACCATAGCCTGAATTTACTGTTAGAAAATAAGAAAATACAACAGGACCCGAGTGTGACACTCTGCTTTAACTAGTGCTCAATTAGAAACACTAACCCTGTCCAAATGTACCTCAAATTTAAATCATATTTATTTACTTAATATTGAGATCAATTCAGTAAATCTATGTACTAAAGCTGTGCTACCATGCTACTTTATTTTATTGTACTAAATCTGTGCTACCAGCACATCAGCCAAGACGCTTATTTAAAACTATTTAAACTATTTAAAACAGCAGTTTCTCTGTGACGTGCTCGATGTCCATGATCACCTGGCTACAGGAGATATTTATTTTCCCTCCGTTTTCATATCAATCCTTATTCTTTTCACCTCACTTAATTTCCAGCTGATTCACGCTCCAGGTTTTGGCCTTCAAGTGCTGTTACGCTGCCAAATTTTATATTTTTATGAGCATACACGTGAATCAGAATAACTTTCACTTCTACTTCTGAGAAAGTCCTGCTCTCTTTTTTTTAACTCTCATTTTACTGCTGTTTGGAAAAGCTTTGCCTTTTATGGAGTTTTGTGGGCGTTATCAAATGCAAATGAGCTGTGCCATGTGTGTGCTCGGTAATTTATGGGTCATTAGCATTCGTCAACCTACGCACGAGAGCATGAAGAAAATCAGTGTTTGTAAATCCAGCAGAAATTTTTAGTTTGGTTTACGCAAACACTTACACACAACTTTGTGTTTTTGATTGACAAATGATTAAATGAGGTGCAGTGTAACTATAACTACTGTAACTAGAAGGGTGTTAAAATGAGCAGAGATGATTCAGACAGTAATACACTGACAGGTCTGATGGATTGGTACTATTTCATACTTTTTATAGAGTTTATTAACAGAATGGTATAATGCCAGAGGGAATAGTTTTTTTTTTTACTGAATGTAAGTTTTATTACAAAAGTGTGGTTTTGTATTTTAATACAGTCCAAGTGCCACTTGTCATCAGTGAGACAGAAGAAATCAGTGACTAAAACATATCCATGACTCTTCATCAAAAGAGCAAAACCTTCCTAAAGAGCTGCACACGTCCTTCTAATACCCTGCACTGCACACAGAACAAACCAGCATCTCAACGTTATATTTACAACACAAGAACATTGGGAATGAATAAAAATAAATATATACCAAACGGAAATGTAATATAAACTTACGTTGAATGATTTAATTAGCAAGTTGTCTAAACTAGATGGTCTGTGTGTCAATAAGCAGAGAAGATCTCCGGGATAAACACAGCCGCCAAACTGTTTACTTCTGGGGTTTGCTACGCTGATGGTGATTGGCTGGCTAGGAGAAAAAAAACTACCCAAGACCACTGATTGGTCATTTTTGTTTAGTGGATTAGCTTTATGACTTATTATAATGTTTACGGGGAAAATGGTGCCAAAATGCAAAATGCCAACAATCTTCATTACAATCATTAAAAAAAAATAAAGTATGCGCCAGTCATAAGCCAGGGACAGATCAACTCGAAAACTAAACCAGTGTGATTTCCAGATGCTGTAAAGGTCAAATTATTCCTCATGAACAGTTTAGACGTCAGGGAGCCCAGTGTGAGAGCTCTCTGCAAAAGCCTGACTCGGTGTAACACAGATAGTCTGGGACATATTCATGCACCGCACAGCCATTTTACATCATAACTACAGGTTTTCTTTCAAAATGGCTTTTTTCATTTCATACTGACGCATTTATTCCACTCTGCTGTAGTCTGTCAGTAACACAAATAGGGCTGAGCCTGTTCCCTGATTGGCTAATCCTTTGCTAGTGATTATTTGCAGAAGAGGGCAGTATGTTTTTAACATGTGAGTACCTGCTAGCGAAGTTGTGCTAGCTTTCAGGCAGAAGGAAACACATGGAAGATCTCAGTGAGCGCTGAAGTGTGACGCTCTCTTCAGCTGATCAAACAGAGACATGATTTAGCAGCAGATGCGATTCTGACCCGTATTGATTATTTGTTAGAAACGCTCAGCACAGGGGCGGCTGGTATGAGTGTGCTAGCAGCGCTTGATTCAATGATTTGAATAAAAAAATAATAAAAATCAATGAAAGGCTTTATTTCTGGCGCAATAAAAAAAAACCACAGAACGGTATGAAGCGTCTGTCCCATCATCAGCAGTCGCGTTACAGCTGTGCGTGTAATGAACGTGAACAAAGTGCATCATTTACACTATTACTCTGTTTCATTATTAATTATAAGTTCGTTTAGAGGAGAAACTTAAAGTAGATAGATAAAGAACACACTGTATAATCAAAGTACAAATAACATAAAGGACAGATGAAGGAAACAAAAGTTTAGTGTTTTTCGGTTTGAATGAAATGGTTGTGTGTGTGTGTGTGTGCCATCTATGAGACCTGGTGACTTTACATTACTCAACTATTAGATTCATTATGAAGATATTGATAGATCTTGATCTCACTGCTCAGGTGGATAAACACTCTATAAGATACAGACGTGTCTATATACACTGTACATTGTCTATAACAGTGTAAGATGCAGAAATAATCTTCTCAGGCATGTACTCTAGCAGCCTCCACTTTCCCTCTGCTCCAGCTCAAAGGCTGTGTAATGATAATTTGGTGTGCTGTTGCTTTGGCCAGTGATGATCTCTGACTCCGCCCCACTGGTGTTGACTGACAGATTACAGCAGAATGATATACAGTAAATGTGTCATTATGTAATAAATGTAGTCTATTTTTTTTTTAAAAAGCCATTTTGAAATCAATCTGTTAATAGGAAATAAAAACTAACTGAAATTTGATAATTTTTTTCTGAAAATGAGACTCAACTCCATCCAGATCAAATGTGCCACATTACATGTCCATTTGTCGATTTGTTTTATTTCTTAAATAACGTATATAAAACCTGATAAAATGATGCTGTAGGCTATGGCCTCATGGCTGAGGAAACCTGTTTGGAAAATTGCCTTCAGGTCTGGAATGCTGGTTTGTGTTTAGAAGGGCCTCCTGTCAATCATTCTATAGACACGCCCCATGCCCCTTCACTCCACCCCATCTCAGTCTGAAATCAGTGAGTGCCCAGTGCAGCCAGATAATTCTCATCTGAACATAAAAATCACTAAAAACTTAGGGACAAGAAACGCAGTGAAACCATTAGCAGTGCTTTTCCAAGACGGAGTCGTTTATTACTAGTGATGGCGATAAAGCTGGACGCAGAATGAGGACAGGTACGTAAAGGTAATCTGTATAAAGCTTTGATATGTTTGAAGGACTGGATTTGCCTAACGAATCAACTTGATATGTTTTTTATAAATTACAAATAAAAAGGACAGTGACTGTGCTCATGAACATCGTCATGAATCAGTACGAGATGAAATTTGCATCTTTATAATTATAGCTTGGCTTTCAAGCAGTTGAAAGTCCGGACCATGACAGGCCTTGCTAATGCTAACACTAGTTAGCAACTCTAGTTGAACCACTGTAGGTTCAGGGGGTGGGGCTTTGTGTACATGGGCGGGGATGGGGGGTGGAGTCAAGGTGTAAAAAAAAAACATTCCAATCTTATTCAACTCCATCTATATAACAGTTAGAGTGCTACTCTTCTGTTACGCAAATTTGGACACATCGTACTTAATGCACCTGTAAAGGTTTATCTGAGGAAAATACTGGCTCAGTGATGAAGTCCAGAAACACTACGGTACGGTGGTCTCGTGTTGGGACCAGAGCAAGGAAGAAAACCTGTGAATCTGCTCATGCTGTGTGCTCTGATAGATTGGACAGCCTGTGTATCCTCGTGTTGTCGTCTGAAAGGCCTGGTGCTCGTTAATACCGAGGTTTTAACATTGTTTGCAGAATGTGTCTGCTTTAGCTGGAACACGCCACAGAGCTGCTGGATCTGCTCAGTCCAAGTGGCTCCAGAGTCCTCGACATTTCCCACGTCACTTTCCGACTCCTGCTACAGCAGCTCAGTAAACTCAGGGAGAAGACGGTCCTCCTGTTCCACAGCTGCTTGTCCGAGGATTTCACATCAGATGTCTCAGCCTTTTTGAGAGTCGCCAGTCTGAGCTGCTGCAAAATGCACATACATCAGAGCTCTCCTAGCCTGGACTACCCCCAGGCAATCCACACAGCGACCGTCCTCGTGCAAAGAAAAAGCCGAGGTAAGACTGGACTCACGCTAGACAGCCATTAGAAAGCTGAACAGCAGCTACGCTGAATCAAACATTCAGCAGCTGTGAAAAGTTTTGAAACTGACAAAAATGTGATGCCAAAGATTACTGTACTCCACATGCCTACTAATGCAGTGCATTTAAGAAGGGCCTTAAGCAGTCGACCCATTCCACTGAACAGCAGCATGATTTTTAGTCTTTCCCTTGCAAGTTTATTTATGATTTCAACTTTCAACAGGAGGCCGGACCCTCGAGAGTTACACAGCCAACTGAACTGCATCAGGAAGCGTATCCACAACAGCTCATTCCTCGATCCACACGAACGCATGAAGACAAATCCAACTGCACTGCACTGCAAACCGTTCAGATCAATCCGCAAACTGCATGCACATGGACAGCTCTCCTAAAGAGCACACAAAGACTCGAGCTGAATTCCTCTCACACTCGCTACGAGCTCAAAACATCTCAAAGTAAGACTCTACATCCGGGTAGTTTGTTCAAAATGTTACTGTCTTTAGTCATCTGAAACAGCAAACTGTTATTAAAATGAGTGTTCTGTTAAACACAGGGAATCCCGCGCTCTCTTATCTCCCCCTGCGATCTCTCTCTGTGTTTACTAACACAGTCTCTCAGTCAATGGGAAAATAAATTCTAAACTCTGTAACATTATTCCTATTAACTTTACTGCGCCGGCCATTAACCTCATCTGGAGTCTCTGAAATCCCGCCATATTTTTCTCCTCTATTGTTCTCCTGTTCCACATACCAGGAGGCGTGGCCACATGCGCGCACACGCACGCACACACGCACACACACACGCACATGCACTCGCGCACACACACACACACAGTCACATAACTTTTTTTTTTGTCTGTCCCTATTTAGAATGAGGTTTTTCTTTTCACTGGATTTCAATAAATTCAGTTTCATTGAACATTTTATTGCCTTGTTGTGGTTATTACTTTATTACTTTGATATTGCAAGAAGCCAAACTATTCAGTACTAATCCTTCAGAAAGCAAGTCACTGATTATTATTTCTCTTGGTTAAAAATTCTATTATATTATAAAAGGGGATATTTGATGAGACTGATTAATTACATTTACAGTGAAGCAGGTATATGGCTGGTACAGTATGCATCTCGCATTTCTGGTGCTTCCTGTATAAACAGACCCATTTCCCCTATAACAGATACACTGCTGCGCGGTCCCCGGGTCCCTGTGAGCCGATATCTGATGACCCTGGACCTAAAAAGATTAAAGTTAAACTACACTGCTGTGGGTGGGTAATGTCTCTTTTGCTTTCCATAGAGTGTGCGTTCTACCTTCTCTACTCTAGAACCACTTGCAACAAGTTCATGACAATCCTGCAATTAATACAATTCATTTCCTGTCTTATGTTATATAAATGCTCAGGATCTATCAGGTTAGAGCAGTAGGACCATTAGTAACCATCTCACAAATAACACTATCCATACTGTAGATATTACAGAATGTCTCTGCTAATAGGGAAAAAAACAGAAATGATAAACACATTTCTATTCTATTATACTTCAGAGTGAAGGTGTGTCTGTGTTTTGTTTTTTTTTTTGCTCTACAGCGGAGAGTGGAGGAAGGTGCATGTAAAACATGACACGATTTTGGTTAATATTATTTTCCTGCCATGTGCATAGAAAATCAGAAACCATTTAGAGGTGGGCAAAAGTCACTGCATTTTGATGTTAGATCACAGAAAGCCAGTAATCTGGTCTTAACTGATTGATACAGATCACATGTGCACAACATGAGCAGGTTTATGAACTAACAGGATAAATCATTTTTAAAAAGCCAATAAGCCGTGAGTAACTTACTGATGAGTTCATTTGCTACTAAAATGCTATAAACCCAACATCCACACTTCTTAATTGAAATGGATGTACATTCAGAACTTGCCTCCTTGCACATTACTGACTAATTACTACAAGCACCTTCTATATTTGCACTGAGCTGCTCTCTACTTTCTCTACTAGATATATATATATACACCTCACATCTCTGAACAAGGCACCTTCTATATTTGTACACCTTGTCATTTGCACTGAGCTGCTCTCTACTTTCTCTACCTCATACCTTGACATATGTATAGATAGATAGATAGATAGATATAGATAGACATATTGCTATTTGCACTTCGGGTTAGATGCTAACTGCATTTCAGTGGCTATGTACTCGTATGTACTTATCTAATGTAAACTGTTCTTTTACGTACCTGACAACAAGGTGAAGCAGCCAGGATGTCATAGGTATACATAGTACCCAACTGGTGCCAGCTTCCGTCCCATCGGGATTTGCACTTTATACAGACAATTTTGTGCACCCCCTCCAGACAGTCCACGCAGATGGCATACAGGTGCATCAGCCTCCCTTTAGAAATGAGAAAGGTACACTGTTGCAGCAACAGCAAATAACTATTACCTTCAGAGTGAAAATATCTGAATCGTCCTTGTGTCTCATCACTCATTATATATTATTACATTATGACACTTCATGCAGTCAAAACACAGCAGCAAGTCATCTAGAAGAATCTGAAAAGCTTCGTGGTGTAATATTTCAGTGGATTTTGGTTTTTCTCTGATGTGGTTTTCTCTCATCATATGACTCCACTTGATTAACGTGTTTCATTTGTTTAATGTTATTATGAAATGACTGTATTCAACTTCTCTTCTTCTCATTATTCAGGGAGTCTAAACTGAGCATCAGTGAACATTTTCTAATAATGTGCAGAGCAGATAACCTCCAGCTGCAACCTCCCGCCCTAAAGCACTGCTCTGGCCAGTGGGAGAGATGGGCTCTGACTTCTGACCTCTGGATCTTGTATAATTCATTAGTTTGCATAAGTGTTTGCATATAATTTGAGTAGTTTATTCGATGCATCTTATGGTTCTGCATAGTTTCTGAGCTGTACAACAACCTGAGAGAGTTGTTTCAAAACCTTAAGCTGTTTAGTCATTTGCTGTCAGTCAATAATAACATGTATATAATAAAACATTGCTCTGAGCACAAGAGATACTCGCCTTGTAAGTGGCATGGCACATCATACTCGATCTCATCATGTCGTGATGGGCTGAGAAAGAGCGTCCCATCCACCAGTGGAAACTGCTCGAAGATGGGCAGCATGCGGTGGCACAGGGCGCAGTGGACCACATTGCGGTTGCTAGCACTAAGCGCAGAGAGGATAAACTTTCTCAAGTCCTCACCCTGCCCAGCCTGGGCATCGTCCTCCATGCGCACATGGTAGGTGTTGAGCTTATGCCGAGGGATGTGCGCCAGCAGCTCGGAGAGGTCCAGCCTCCTCAAGAACTGCACCGGGCCGTCGCCCTGAGTAAGGCGGGGCAGACACAAACTGCCTGCCCCGTGATCCGCTTGAAGACTTCCCCGGCCGGCCACGTGTCCCACCAGCAAGTGCTTCCGGTTGCCCTCCATGTGGACTGCGTTTTTAAGGAATTCGCCCAGGTGCCGTGAACTGCGTGGTCCACTGACAGACTGAGGTGTGAAGAACGAGAAGCCTAACGGTGGAGACTGGCCGGGTGAGTCAGTGGGCGAGCGCGCACCCAGGTTCACCCCAATGCTGGTAACCGCGTGGCTCCTCTCTTGAGAGTTCTGGCGATCCACAGATTGGCGGCGTGAAAGGTCTTGGTTGGAGCCACGGTGAGGCAGTTTATTGGACGACTTGCCTTTCTTCAGCTCCTCCGACGCCTCCCCTCCAGCCCCTCCCGGGACACCTCCGCTGGCCTTCCCACTACTTTTCTCAATCACCACCTTCTTCTTGCGCTCGTCCTGCATGCGCTTGACCTGGTACCAGTCTGTGTCTTTCTTTAAGTGGCCCTGGCCACAGCGACACGAGCAGAAGCGAAAGGCCAGGTCATAGCCCTTCTTGGTCCACATGTTCTGCCGGCACTGCTTCTCATTCCAGCTACGGGCACGGCCGATGCAGTTGAACTGTACCAGGATGCTGCTCTCCCACTCGTAGAAGCACTGTAGGTGCATCCAGTTGCCATAAGGACAGTGCTCGCTGTTGCACAGCACCCGCTGGTAGTCGTCCTTATCAAGGTCAACGGCACGGCCCAAACTGCACACGAGCGGCGTGGCACACAGGGCCTCTGCAAGACACAACATCAACAATGTTTCTCTGTAACTGAGACATTTATATCGCTTCACTTCACATTATAGAACAATCATTAGTCCTGTACGCGTGGTCATTACGCATAATGGGGTGTTTTGTAATTGAGTTTCAAATCAAATGAAATTTTCCTTTACATTTGCCAGATGCTTTAAACTAAAGTAGCTCTTACACTCCAAGCGTGTAGCTGTTTAAATCTATGTGCTGCAAAATGAAGTGCCCTGTAACAGCTCATAAAAAAATCCGATAAAGAGCGGCGTCTCCCGTGTCTGACCTTCATTACCGTGCGTCTATCAATGGACCAGAGAGCAGCTGTAGTGCAAATGAGTGAATCAGTGGTACTGCACACTCCGTGGGTGATCTACCCACACAACCCAGACACTCGAAAGGAAATATTATGCAACACACATTTGTATGGATTGAGTAAAGAAAGTAGGCCCATGCATCTAACAGGGGGAAAAAACAGAAACACAAGCAGGCGTACTCAGATGCACGGTTATGAGATGGTCAGAGGCATCACGCTGCTGCAGCAGGGACTGAAATAAAGGAAGGAAGGAACACCTGATTCATGTACAGCTCCAGGCCTACACTACCTTATCTAACAGGAGGAGTATTCTGGCCTAGCAGCTCAGTAATGCACGAGTCTACAAGACAAGTTGGTGCAAGTGGAGAAGCACTGGAGTGGGAGTGGAGATGGTTCAGCTTAGAGCAGTGAGTCTAGCTTCTCCTCCTCCTCCTCCTCCTCCTCCCCTGTCCACAGCACTACCCGACGCCCTGCATGGTTTATGCTTTTTAAACAGTAAGCACCTCGTTTACCGCTCGGCGGAGCGGCTGTAGCTCCCACTAACGCAGTGCTTCCTCCTGCTGCTGCTCCTCCTCCTCCTCCTCCTCCTCCTGCTCCTGCTCCTGCTGCTGCTGCTGCTCCTCCTGCTGCTCCTCCTGCTGCGGAGGCTCCATTTTCCTGCTCATCTCCGCTGCTGTTAGTGCGCTTATTTCTCTTCCCCTTGTTGCTCTTCTGGCTCGGCATGGTGGTTGCTGCTCTCTCTCTCTCTCTCTCTCTCTCTCTCTCTCGATAGGAAACGACGCCTCCGTTAACGTGAACCGTCCGCACGCGCTCCTCTCGCAGATGGCATTGTCAGTCGCGCGCACCAACGCAGACAGATAGATCTGTGTGTGTGTGTGTGTGTGTGTGTGTGTCTCACGGAGCGCGGATCATCAGCGCCATCGACGTCTTTGCCATTTTGACAGCCGAGGTGCACCATGAAGCAGAAGCAGAAGAAGAGGGCGTGTCCGTGTCTTGTTTTGATTCCTGCTCTGAAACAGTGCGCGTTTCCTCCCGTGACGTCACCAGGCCCCGCCCCCGTCTCGAGCACAGAAGCGCGCGGGGGGGCGGTGAGTGTGGGGGTATTCCCTAAACTCCATTAATCATAATAATAATAATAATAATAATAATAATAAGCCTGCTTCTTCAATCCCATTTCCAAAACCCCCTGAGAAGACATGAGGAAGGAACCTGGAGAGGAACCAGACTTTACACCCATCCTCTTCAGGGTGATCTGCACATCTCCATACAAGCAAGCTGTATTAGGGATATAATCATTACAAATAATTATAGTTAAAGTAGCTTACATACTATAGGTTCATACGTAATTGCACGCAGGTGAAAATCACTAAATGGTCAAAAGTATGTGCACCCCTGACCATCACACCCATATGTGGTTCTTCACCAAACTGTTCCCACAAAGTTTAAACCACACAGTTGTATAGAATGTCTCTGTGTGCTGTAGCATTACAGTTTCCCTTCACTGGAACTAAGAGGCCCAAACCTGTTCCAGCATGACAATGCCCCTGTGCACAAAGCCAGCTCCATGAAGACATGGTGTGTGAAGGTGGAACACCGACTGCTTCTGCTTTCACACTTTCACACTCACTCCTATTACCTGCTCATTTTCTCGCCGCTCTATCGCGTCTGTCATTTTAATAATTTTACACAAACACATGAGAAATAATATATTTGAGACAAAAAAAATGGCATTTTGTTTTTGCATTATCAGTTCATGCTAGCTAAATAACACTCACTCAGTTTCGCTCCAACCCACTGACCACAGCAACGCATGATGATAACACAGCTGTTAAAGACCGCTCGCACTGCTGACATGCGATAGATAAACACTATGATAAACCCACCTTATATATATATACATACACACACACACACACACACACAGCACTGGGGTATCTGTAACTGTAACTACACAAAGAACGACACAGCCCCTAGATTTGATCTTCCTTAAGGATACCATCTTTCAGCCGCCTTCAGTGACGGATGTGTTACACATCATCAGCAGTCGTGTTAAAGTGCGTTCACACAAATGAGCAACAAAGCAACTGGCGTCTATTAATTAGTTCCTACGTACTGCCAGACTCAAAAAAATAATGGTTAGCAAAACCTATTAAGTGTTAACTGGTTTCATCTTCTCCTGTCATACACGACCCCTCATTAAACGTGTACAGAGGCATTAGGAAGAAAAATAAAACTGGGAAGGAAGTAGCAGAGATCGTCACTGTCTCTGGAGATTGTTTGTAGCTAGCTCTGCTAATAGCTAATACAAAACATGTAAATCGAACAATCAGTTTTCACACTCATTAGTGTGTTATAGTTAATTTGTGTTTAACTAGTTATATATAGTTATGTGGTGAGGGCCTCTGGTGAGTGTATGGAGCTAGCACAGTTAGCTCACACTGCTAATCTGCTAACAAGGTTCATACAAAGCCTGGCACCTATCACACATCAAACAAACAATTTTCTCACTTTGTTCACTTTATTAAAATAGTTGAATTCATTTAAACACATTTTAAAGACAAATAAATCGTATGGTGTAGTAAATAGCGTGCTGTAGGCTACATTTTGGCGATTATTCTATCTAATCAGAGCTAAAAATGCTGGACGGATGCTACACACCCACAAGAGACAAACTACCGGCGACACGGGAGACTTGTCACTCGCTTTTTGGTTAAAACTGTTCTGTTTACTGTGTTTGTTATTCAGAGGAAACACAGTATGAAGCCAGTGGAGCATTACAGGCTTGAAATGAATCACATTTTGTAATGGCAGTTCTGCTCGGCCCCAGTCACTGTGCTCTCTGCTTCACGTCTCCCTCTTTACGGACGTGATCACTGCAAAACTGAGCCGTGAGGAGCAAACTGAGCAAACGGACAGAGCTGTAGACCTGCAGCAATGCCGTGAGTTCTGGAGATTAGAAATAACAATAAGGAAATAATAAAATCCTGGAAGCGAAGCACAAGTGATCTTAAACTGGTTATTTATTGCACACCAGCCTTGTGTTCTTCACGCTCAGGTGATTTATGATTTCTCTGCACACTTGTTTGGCAAATGTTTTTACCTTTTTTATGTTGCTGTAATTCTGACCAATGAGTGAAAGAGTTTTATGAGGACATTTTCAGCTTTATATGCTCCTCTACCAACATTTTTAAACTAAACCTAATGGTACAGAACCACCATCTAAACAATCAAAAGAAACACAAACCTGTCTCAATGAACTGACTCGAGTACCATGAGATTAATCTCCAGAGTACAATCACCACAGTCATCTTCACCTGTACCTTCACTGTGCCAGTTTATAAACGACAGCAAACATCTTATGTGTTAATTCTGTTTATATTCCACAAATACTTCACAAATTCACGGCACTGTAAAAAGCATGAATCACGAGTTTAGCACATAATAAACCATCTAAGAGAAGGCACAAAACAACGCAGGAAAGGTTAAACCAGTTAAGACAGTTAATCACCCATGATGCAATGCAACCTTCTTCTTAAAACTCGTGCAACCACAGCGGCTGGTTAACCAAGATCAGGGTGATTTTGATCTTTTTCTTCCATAAGTTGAAAATGCAAACATTCAGTGGAGCATTTCACTTTCACCACAGCAGCTGAAGACGGAGTCATCGTCTTCTTCTTGATCTGTAACAGACTGTACAGTTGCTCAAGGGCATCCTGGGTTCCTTCTGGGAATTCTACATTTTGTACCGTAGTCCAGAGAATCCGTTTCTGTCACTTCACAGTTTAGTGCATTTCTATCAGACTGGTAAACTGTCTCAAAGAAGACATGTTACAACCAACCGCAGTTATTAAACATCCCTCTGAATCAGTGTGAAAGTGTTAAACTTATAAGCTATTATTTGTAACAATGGCATTAGATAATTAGCTAATAGCTAGTGGTTTACTATTACTTAGCTAACCGTATGTTGATAGGACAGATATTAGTAGTAGTAGCTGGCTAAAAGCAACCATTACTAAATTAGTTGACTAGCTAGCTTAGCCAAAGCTGTGTATTTGTATTGGGCAGTAAAGTTAGTTGAACTAGATATCTAATGAGTTATATATTCTTAGATATATATTCAGTATTCTTAGAGTATTCTTAAATTCTAAATACAAGAATCAGTTTCTCCCTTCTCTCTCTTTCTCCCAGCTGCTGCAGTCGTCTCTGTTTGCTGTGAACCTTCTCCCTGTGCTCATCGACCCGACTCAACCGGTACCGATCGGATCTGTGCTCCTCTGCTTTTCCTCGGATCTAGTGTTTTTTTTTTAGGATTTGTACTTTATTGATTTTCTTATTTGCAGACAAAAGCGGTATGAACAATCATACGTGACATATAAACAACCCACAAAAACATACATAAAACAAAACATTAGTCACTAAATGGTAACAACATAAAAGGTGAGTAAATACAACAGTATAAAGTAAAAAAAAATAAATTAAAAAAAAAAAAAAAAAGGCACCGGGGTATCTACACCACAAGTTTCCACTATGAGCTAAATAAAATTCACCATGAACATTATTTTGTCTCGTCGCATGTTACTACTGCTATGGATTACAGAAATTCAAAAATTTCCCCCATTTCTCAAAATAAATATCAATCCTCCCATGCAAACTATAGGAGAGTTCGGATCTAGCTCACATCTAGTGTTTTGAAATTTGGACTGAATTTGAGGAACTGAATTTGAAAGGGATTGTGCCACCAAAAAATGAATCAGAATGTTCTACACTGGATTATTATAAAACTGAATTTATAACTTTGTGCTCAAATTCAAGCCACAGAATACAATTACAATTTCATCTAATCATCTAACAACAAAACCTCCCTTATGAATTCAGATAAAGCCATAAAATTTCAGGTTTGTACATTTTAAATTCAGATTGTAGTGGCACACTTCTCATTCCATACTCATGTCGCCTTCAAACCTGCTGTCTGTTCTGAGTACCAGTCTTCTGGATTAGTAAATACTTCTGAATGTAAGGACAGTGTTTTAGATTTGAGACGCAGCTCATGACAACAATCACGATGACGGCTGTAAAGAGAAACAGAGCTATCAGTGTGTTTAACTTCGCTGGGCATGAAATCGCTAAACATTTTACAGTTTGACATGGAAACCTGATGGACAGGGATGTCTTGATTCTGAAATTCCATCTAGTAAGAGTCGCATTTAATCCTCCTGATGTACATAAACGTCGCAAGTAAGTGTGTGAACAATGTCACTCACATTGCTGCTGCTTCTGTAGTCATGCATCAAGTATAAAGCAGCCTTAAGATGTTAAAGCACTTACTTCAAACGAAAACAGGATGTGTGTGGTCAGCTGTGAGGAGTTTGTGGGTTTGCTAATGTATGTCTAGCACATTTAAATATTAATCTAGCTTATACACAGTCAAATGTGTGTTTAGCTAGCTAACAATTGCCAGCAAATGTTAGCATAGTCTAACTAGCTAGAACTTTACCTAAATTGTTCCTCTGGGTATACACTAATCATCCAGTGCTTAACTTCTCAGAGGAAACTAGCTCTTTGAATGGGATATAAAACTTTAGATGCACTTACCTCTCATCCTGGTTCATCTTCTGTTTCTGGACTCTACTCCATGTCTCTTCACTTCATTTGGCAGACTTCCACTCCTCAACCCCGAGCTGACTGTCCCGAGTTTCCGAGTAGGAATTCCGAGCTCAGAGGGTGTTTTCTTTTGTTTTATTTTTTTTTTCTAGTCGAGTTACGAGGTTTAGTTGAATGCAGCAATAGTATGAAGTCCATTTGCACTATAAAAGATGTAAAAGATCGCATCACGGTTGAGCGTGTAGAGATTAAGTGAATTATATATAGAGACCATATGGTGCATCTTCTTTCCTGTTCACATCTTTCTGGCTTCCACACAGTAGGTGCCTTCTTCCTTTCTCCTCATCCCACATCTCCTGCCATACTTTGTGAACACTCATAACTCTTTTAGCATCTATTATACAGTAACTCCAAACACTACCCCTCTCACATGACTACTAGTCAAGGATTTTTTACTCAAATGGTCTGCCAGGGAATGTTTTCCCCCCGACTGAATGGAGATCGATTTCCTTGAGAGAAAAGAACTTGAGAGAAACTTCGAAAGAGAGCCAAGTTTTCAAAAAAAAAAAAAACTTTAAAAAATGCCATGTATTAAACTATACCTGTATTTGTCACTGGGGTTTGACCCTCCAGGGTACAGCTTTTGTACTTTTTAGTAGGCCTACATACACTATATGGCCAAAAGTATGTGCACCCCTGACCATCACACCCATATGTGTTTCTTCCCCAAACTGTTTCCACAAAGTTTAAACCACACAGTTGTATAGAACGTCTCTGTGTGCTGTAGTATTACAGTTTCACTTCACTGGGACTAAGAGACTCAAACCTGTTCCAGCATGACAATGCCCCTGTGCACAAAGCGAGCTCCATGAAGACATGGTGTGTGAAGGTTGGAGTGGAAGAACTCGAGTGTCCTGAGTAGTATTCCATCTTACATTGACATGACTTTTTGTTTTGAACTGAGATTTTGCTATTTCCATTTCTGGGGCTGATTATACACACACCAGCCACTTTAATAGGAACAGAGGAAAACTTAAGGAGCTCCCAAGTGGCACATCTGAAAAGCATGCAGCCTTCGCCATGAGATTCATCAGCGAGTTTGAATCTTGACAGAGCCACAGCCATCTTTGTCCAGGAGCCAAGGGAGCAAAGTTGGGTGAGTTTGTGCCCAGAGTAGCCTCAGATTCCTGTTCTTGACTGAGAGGAGGGGAACTGAATGTGGTCTTTTGCTGTTGTAGCCCATCTGCCTCAAGGTCTGACGTGTTGTAGGTTCTGAGATGCTTTTCTGATCACCACGGCTGTAAAGAGTAGTTATTTGACTCTCCTTAGCCTTCTTGTCAGCTTGAACCAGTCTGGTCATTCGTCTCTGCCCTCGCTCTTCAACAAGGCTGAGTGTACATCCGAGCAAAACAAGTCTCAGTAATGAGTACACACCAGTGGAAACTGCACCACACTTACATCATTTATGTAGAAAGAAGTGATCAAAAGAATATGAGGCATTTCATGCAATATTTAGAGAGATATTCACAATTTACCATAATATGTATTTTTCCTATGAAATAACAACAAAAACAATAGTTTCATGCTTCAAAGTGGTTATTAAACAAACTCTAACAAATTACAACAAAAGGTGTTGTAATGATTTCTATTCTAAGATAAAGAGCTCATTTAATGATGTAATTGCCATGTGTAAGAGCCAGTGACTTGGTTAGGTTCTGAATGTCTGAGGGCTGATTTTGAAATACCATCTCACAGCTCATCCTTTGACAAAAACTGACATCCAGAGGCTTTGATGATGCTCCATACTGTAGATTCTCAATGGGATTCAGGTCAGGTTAGAATGCTGGCCACTCCGTCAGATGGCCATTTTTAAAGGCCATTTTCATCAAGTTGTCTTCTTTTCAGGATCTTATTTCTTATCTAGCGAACTAAGTCTGATCTAACCCTGATCTGGTCTTCTGTGGATCACTGCTTTTTTTTTTTTTTTTTTAAACCATGGCACATCATCATGGTAACTTATGATGCACGCCTCACTTGCTCCTGATTGTAATTAGCTCTTGGAACATCTAGCTGTGAAACGTGTCATTTATTTGCTGATATACCAAACAGATGGTCTATTTACAGCTTTAGTGTTTATGTATTGCATATGCCATCTATTGATTTCTCTAATCTGTACATTACATATTACAGGGATATGACAGTAATGCAGTGGAGCAGAGGAACATGTAGAATGTGTAGATATTAGTTCAAATCGATCACATCGTCTTTGCTTCACTGCTAGGCTACTGTGATAAACTTCATCACCCTTCATTACCCCATCACCCCTTAACTGGCTTAACTGTTCATTTATAGCTGCACACGTCTGATAACTGGCACCTGAGAGTAAATACAAAACACAAGCTACTTGACCAAGTGGAACAGTTTATTATTAATTAAACCAGCAGCCAAAAATTATATTTTATGCCTGAGATACTTGTGATTTCATCAGTACAGTGATGTGTATAAAAATGTGCTATAATCTTACTGTAAAGCATTTCCCAAAGTTCTGCGTTCAAGTTTCAATTTTCTATGTTGAAAAAAAAATTTCTCTAATATTACATTTGACATAAATGTCTACATCACATACAAGACACAAATAATCTACTAATCATTTGGCAGAAATAAACCTGATAGGCAGATTCACAGTAATAGTCCTTGGCTTTTAAAACTGCTCATTACAGTACAGTATCGGAGAAGAATTTATGTTGATATCAAGTTTCCCAAGAGCTTAATCTTGTTAGCAAAATTCTATACAAGATTGCTACATGAAGGAAAAATAATATATAATACATTTTTTTTGCAGTGACATAATGAAAAGGTTAGACCACAGGAGGTTGAGACATAACTCTGTGAACAATAGTTGGTGATATGATAGTGGCGTTGGTCATTTGAATACAAAATGTTTGGTCAAAAAGCACTCATTCCCCTCAGCAAAACCACATTTATAAAAGTATAGAAAGGAGATACATTCCTGAGCGAGTTTGCTTACTCACTGTAGGACTAAGATCTCTGAGGGGAAATGTTCTTACTTGATTAAAGGACAGTTTGTCAGTTCATTCCTGCAGTAGTATAACATCGACATTGTCATGAACTCCTTGCAGTAAGAGCTCGCCCTGAAACGTGATGACCTTCTTTCGCTTGGCCGCTTTCAGTGTCCCGACGAGTGCCTCGAAGAGGTTGGCACACTTGTCATCGTTGAACAGGACACCGAATTTGACGCTGATTTTGCCATCTGCATCTGTGAAACAGGAGGAGTGGTTATTGGGTTTAGAATGATATAAAGCTGAGCCGAGTGCGTTTATCAGAAGCTCCAGTAGCCGTCAGTAGGCTTTATATTCCACTGATGTTTTATTGAGTATAATGAGAGAATAAAAGCAGTCTGCTCTAGTCAGCTGTTAAACAGAAAGGCCGATCTCACTGGGACAATTCCTCACTGCATTTCTACAAAGAAGTGAGAAACTCCCTGCCTGGAGCTCTTAAATCCAAGAAATGTGTCATTACCAAAAAAATATGACTTCATAGGGCATAGACCATGGAGGAGATCTCAGTTCTCCTGGTGTTGCATAATGACTCATGTGCGCAACACTCCCTGGATGATCCGTAGAGTTCATTGTAAGAATGGTATCAGATTTTACTGTAAGGTCTTCAGCATTGCTGAAACTGTATCCTAATTCTGTGCATGTGTTGGAATATTTAAGAAAGACAAATTAAATAGGAACTGCACTTTTCAGAGCTACTGATACGTTAGGGAAACTTTGCTAAAAGTAAAAACGTACGCCTAACTGTAAGGCTTTCCCAGTTTTTGCTACATAATTCCTGCTGTTTATTTAGTAAAAACCCAAGCTTCGTTACAAGTAGAGCCCACAAGCAGCATAGTACATAATTAACCCCGGCTCAAATGGTTAGATTCTGGGCACGTTTATGTTTTGGTACCGTTAGATTTGAGTGCCGCATTTAAATCTATTCACCATGATATTTTAATGGATAAGTTTAAAAAAACAAGGTTATTTTAGACAGGCAAATTCTTGCCTAGTTTAGTTTGGATAAAAATTTTCCAGCTTCAGTGGAGATTTTTCAATGCCTTAAATAATGCACAATGGTGTGCCACAAATTCCTCTTCAGTTTAACCAGATTCAGCTGTACAGCTATGCAAAATGGAAGACATGAAAGCTTGTAAGAGAGTCTAATAAAACAGAAGTACAGTCTCTTATATTCTGATAAAATAGGAAGTACAGATGTTGGTTGGTTATTCTGCTTGTAATAAGGTTCCTGATTTCATCCTAAACCTTGATGATTGTCGTGTGCAACTAAAAGCTGCACCTTCAATCCAAAATAAGTAACATTTCTAAAACAATCTCTAGACTGGACTGTTGTTGGCTGCTATTGACTGCACTACACCTCCCAGGAGGAGGAACTCAGAGTATATTATCCCAGTGTGATTCGATGGACACTGGCTGCCTGTTAAGTTCTTACAAAGTCCTGCTCATCATGTTTAAAGCTTCCAAACCAGAGAGTTCCCAAACTAGGGGTCGCGACCCCACATGGGGTCACTTGATTTACAAACGAGGTCACGAGACAAACTCACAATCTCTTCTTTTGTTTCATTCAATTATTTTACAAATTAATATTAGTAATATCAGATTTTGTGCGCTAATATTTTGAAATGTTACTGGCAATCACATTGAGACAAGCCACATTTAAATTAATACATGCTATTTTAGTCTTTATCACTATCCCATCACGCTGCACAAAAATAATGAACTAATTTCTCTGTCCATCTGCTTCCACTAAACACACTAGTGTTGGGTCTCAAATCGCATACTTATGTACTATTACAGAGCGTTATTAAGCACTAACACTGACCGGTTTTCCTATTACAGTTAGTGTTTGAATTTTAAAAACCTCTCATGTAGCCTTCAAACCTACTAAAAGGTCTGTTTTGCATATTAGATTTTCTCGATTAGTAAATACTTTTGAATGTAAGGTCAGAGTTTTCATTTTGAGATGCAGCTCATGACAACAATCACAATGACAGCGGAGAGTTTTAAGAGAATCAGAGATAATGAGTGTGTTTAACGTCACTGCGCATAAAATCACTAAATATTGTACGGTTTGTCGTGGAAACCTGATGAACAGGGATGTTTTGGCTCTGACGTCTACATAAAATACATAATACGATTACATAATATGATTGTTTGAACAATGCTTCTGTACGCGCATGCAAAATCATGTGTCAAGTAAAAACCAGACTCCTGTGCTTCGCATCGGGACGTATCACACCATCACGGCGTGGATTATTTTCCTATAACAACACAACACTTCCCACTACACTGCTGAGTCAGTGCAAGGAATATTCCTTTAGTTTTCAGTCACTTACATACATACATATGTTATAGACGTCATAAAATGGTCAAATGATGGAAAATTCATCATGTCCATTTAGGGTCGTTTGCCCCAAAACTTTGGGAACTGCTGTTCTGAATGGTTTAGACTTTGTGATCTTGTGAAACAGTATCCTGAGGCAGGCCTGCTATTAATCCTGAGGATCACTTCCAGCTCAGTTTACATTGCCAGATAACATTAGGAATGATAACTCAGTAACTGTTTTGAAAGCCAGATTAAAATCATACTTGTGTGGCCTGGACTATCTGTATTTATATAATCTTTTATTTATACATTATTTTACATGATTTATAGTCATTTTCTCAGTTTTATAGTTCTCAAGCAAGCAGACTATTAAAGAAGGCGACACAGATGTAAGGAACAACGGCGACTGTGTTTCCACCAGTTGATCAGAAACAAGTGAAAGGAAGAACAGAAAGAGCCTCAGCAACTACAAGGGCTGGAGTTTGTGCTTGTGCTCAGAAGTGTGACATGGGAGTGGCAGCACAATGCTAGGACTTGCAAAAAGATTTTGCCTTTAGAACCAAACTAGGCCTTTTTATTAGGGCTCAGTTAAAGACACAGTGCACTAAAACACGATGGTGTATTAATTATATATGTACAGTGATGTGTAGATGTAGCTGTAGGGGCAGCGTGCAGGGCTGCACTGTCTCCTCACAGCTCCCAGTTCAGTCCTGAGCTCAGGTTACTGACTGCGTGGAGTTCTTCCCCCATGTCACTCTGGGTTTACTCTGGGTTCTCTGGTTTCCACCCAAAATCATGCCAGTAGGTTAACTGGCATCTCAGTAGGTGTGTGAATGTGTGTGTGTGTGTGTGTGTGTGTGTGTGTGTGTGTGCGCGCATGGTGCCCTGCGATGGACTGGTGTCCCATCCGGGGTGTATTCCTGCCGAGATGGACTCCATGACCAGGATAATGAGATTACTGAAGATGAATGCGTTAATTAATTAATTAATCTGGAGATGTAGTGACTATTAAAATTAATTGCAGCTTTTCCCCAAAAGGATGATTCTCTTTAATTGAAACAATGAGACATGCATACTGATATGCTATATGGCCAAAAGTATGTGCACCCCTGACCATCACACCCATGTGTGTTTCTTCCCCAAACTGTTCCCACAAAGTCAGAAGCACACAGTTGTATAGAA
>CM040483.1:10506144-10516587 GCA_022758105.1 Pangasianodon gigas
AAAAAAAAAAAAAAAAAAAAAAAAAAAAAAAAAAAAAAAAAAAAAAAAAAAAAAAAAAAAAAAAAAAAAAAAAAAAAAAAAAAAAAAAAAAAAAAAAAAAAAAAAAAAAAAAAAAAAAAAAAAAAAAAAAAAAAAAAAAAAAGGAAAAAAATCAGGACGTTTCCATTTTTAAACATCTGATATACAGTATTAACCACACATAGATACTTTCAGACAGTCATACACATCCCAAAAAAAAAGAGAAAAAATGGAAGAAAGTAGTTATTACCACAAACTTGGAGCACTACAATATTGTTGACTCAGAACAAATACATATTCACATTTGTCTGTTATTTACACGATAAACCATTGTACCTTGGAGTGGAACTGACCAAGAGCCATTGATTACAGAATTATTAAAGAGTAAGCCATTGTTAATAGGCACTGCATTCTAACCTGGTGTTTTTGGCATCTCAGAAATGGTGTGAACAGGGCTTTGTTAAAAGGGTTAAAAAAAAAAAAAAAAAAGTACCTGATTAACTGGCACATAACATCTAAAGTCTTCATTGTACAGGAACGTCTGTCCAAATATCTGAACCACGCCAGAACAGGTCACTCCTAATCACCTTTTCATGTCCTGTAAGGTTTAAATATAGCCAATCCTTTTTTTTTTTCACGTGGGACGGTACGTCTAATGTACTAATGCACTGTAAACCTGTTGTGTAATTCGTTTGTAATGTGTATGTACATTTCTATCAAAAAGTGGCTCAGGAAAGGCCTCGCTGTTTCACCAACATGCAAGCTGTAAGAAGCAGGCAGTTCATCTTGGTGTGGGATTGAGCTAAAAAAAACAACAAAAAAACAATAATGATAATAATAATAATAAAAAAAAGAGCCATTCTTTGAATACACAGCACACGCACGAAAACACACCACTGAAAAGTATACAGAGTGATATACAAATCAGAGAACGTTGTTTTGTGTAGGATGAGGAGTCGAGGTCGGGGTGGTAGATGGTCATGCACTTTTAGTGAAATACCTTTTATGTATGTACATGGCGAGACAAATTTGGACCATACGTTTATATATATATATATATCTATATATCTATATTCTATATCTGATAAACCCTTTTTATCGCCGCCTAATTCATCTGACTTCCTCTGAACACAGATTCTCAGGTCAACAAATTCTTGCCTCTGCATATAATTGATCGTTATTGCATGCGATCACATTTGCTGAAGTCCAAAACAGAACGCTGTCTATGTGCTTCACTGTAATGAGGAGTCTTAAAAAAGAAAAAAAAAAACAGGACAGGGAGGACAAGAGGAGGAAGCGAATGAGGCGAGGACAATGCTGATGAAGAACAGTGTCTGACTGGGCAAACAGTAGTCACATGAGCAGTCAAAGAGCTGGAGGACGCAGTCAGCGGCGTGTGCGAGAGACAACGCCTCGTCCTTACAGAGCCAGAAATAAGCAACTTGGGATTTCTAGACTGTCTATGAACACAAAGCAATAGTAAACTCCACTGAATTATCAAAATCAGTTTAGATAATTTAAGCTTCATTATGTTATCATGTACTATACAATAGAATTTGGGGATTGTAACATATACTGGGGTGCCAGAAAACACAAAGCATACCAATATCAATCAGAAAAAAATTATATATATATCTATTTTTTTGCAAGACCTCTCCTTTCCCTTTCCTTCATGAAAACCTTGAGAGCTAGACACCTCCCCAGGAAATATTCAGCTGTGTTACTTAGTACATACAATTTTTTTGATTTCAAACATTATTCTTTTAAAATAAGAAAAAAAAAATACATATTCTCAAAGCTATAAAAGAAGAGAGCCAGTTTGAAACCCATGACGTCAATGCATTCAAATGAAAGTTGGTTGTAGAGTGATTCAACAATGTTTTTCAAAAACAAAATTAGAAAGTGTGAGCTTGTCCTGACCTTTGTCCGCTTTTGTGCTGTACAATAATACCAACCTGCACAATACACATGGCAAACAACACTGATAGGCTGATGCGACCCTAAAGTGGCTCGTATTCACAGCTGCTGAGAGGTGGGGTGGAGGGACGTTCAGGACGTTTATTTATTTATTTCTTTTTAAAAATGTCTGCCGTTTTAAAACGAGTTCTCCCAGGAAAGCTTGTAGCAGATGTGAGATGTTTCTTCTCCCAACCTGGCAATGCTTGTTCTGACAAAACAGGCGATGAAAGAAAATAATAAAACTCATCAGGTAATAGAGAGAGAGAGAGAGAGAGAGAGAGAGAGGGAGAGAGAGAGAGAAAACAAAACATCGGGAAACTCTCCCCCCATCATCTGAGGAGAGCTTATCAGTCACAGATCCAGCTGAAACTGAGCTGTCCAGTGCGGAGAGAACCTTAACACTCCCAAGCGTTGTCCCGTTGACTGAGGCTCATGTGGATCGCTGCAGCAGAACCGTGGCAAACGCCTGCCCCAGTTTCCAAGCTGCCCAGTCTCCAAGAAGCACTGCGCCGATGGCCCAGTTAGGGATGTCAGCTGGCGAGAAAGCAGCAGGTCCTTTTACAGAACTTGGCAAATTTCTGGAACGTGATCTTTGTATTCACTTGTTTTGACCCCTATTGAGGAAGCAGACTTTGAAAAGTAGGTGACCAGGAATGAGCACTGCTTTAGCTGTCTAACAGGTTGCAAAATGCCATTAGCCTGGGCCCACAGATCCCGAGCCCAGCAGGTATTCCCCATACAGAAACCGAAAGGTGACGAATAGAAACTCTGACGTTGTTGGGGACGTCTACACAGGTGTGTGTTAGGGGTCACTCAGTCAGGAGCTGCTGTAAGAGGCTCTTCTGCTGCGACTGGGAAGTGCTGGTGCTGCTCTGGGGCTTCTGGTGCCCTACTTGCCCTGGCTGGTTCAGGTAGGAGTCACTCCCCACTAGGTTTACTGTGCACTGGACGTCGGCAAACACTTGAACCTGCTGTACCTGGTTTGAAAGAAAAGAAAAAGACGTGAACTCCAGGGCTGCAATTTCAAACTTCTGACCAATTTGGTGTTCCTTAGTTTCTTAAATCCACATACAAATAGAGTTTTCATATTCCAAAGGGACACGTTCCATCTGAAAACACGTATCCTGTCCATGTCAGTATGGCAGAGTACAAGTTTAAAGTGCTCACCTGATCATTACACATAGAGCTGACGTTACCAAGGTTGTTGTTGCCAATGCCAACTGGTGGTCCAATCGGAGGTAGTGAACCCGCAGCTCCTGAGCCCCCGGCCATGGAGACAGTGATGCTCATGTTGTTGTACACACCCTGCTGGCCAAAATTCTGCGAGCTAGTCTGGCCAGGTTGGTTATATAGACTACCAAGACAAAATAAAACAAACAACACTGCAAATGTAGCATAAAAACATCTTTGGGCATTTTTGCACAACAAAAACATTGATACTTGACGAAAAAACAGTCCGATCTGCACGAATGTCACTGCCATAATCACATCTTTAGGGGTCCAAGCACTTTCCTGGGACTGGGACCCTATAGTTTTTGTTAGGATTTTTCTTCGTATTATTAATCTGATTCTCCACTGAAACGAATTGTGCAGACCGAACCATACGTTGTACTGGACGTGAAACTTGGTCAGCAGGTTGTACTCCGTCCCGCTACTCAAGCAAGCGATGAGCCTGATCTTTTTTTTTTTTTCTCTTATTGCTTGGCTTCACCTGAATTCAGCTACACTCCACCCACTGATCTCTGTAATGATGGATTTTTCATCTACACTATAATTCCATCATTATTCTATCTAACTTGGCAAGAACTAGTCACTGGGGGCACGTTCAGGGAAGAGTGCTTGGACCCCACAAATCACCTCTTGTGGCTATATTCATTGTTAATTACACCATGTTTATTGTAACAGAACCACATTTTTGTGCTCAGTTAAGCTTCCACTCATGTGCATGGCTCACAGCTCCAGGGTCCTGGTTCGATCCTGAGCGGAGTTTCACATGTTATTCCCATGTCCACATGCGTTTTCAGGTTGTCCACCGGTAAAGACAGTGGCTGTAAAAACTAGCAATGCACAAATCCTACAAAGTCAGTCAGATGAACCACTCTCTATTTCTAGGTGTTAGCCTTACCTGTTAGTCACGCCACCTTGCCAGTTCTTCATATCAGGTGACTGATAACCAGGTGGGGGCTGGGTCTGCTGAAGCAGAGGACTCTGGGAGGTGGGGTTCTGTGGTGACAGCAAGGGGCTGGTGGGGCTGAGTTCAGGGGGGAATGATGGATCTCCTTGCTGGACCATACCTTTAAGAATAATTTCACTGGTATAAGACTTTAGAAGACTAATTTCTGGCAGCAGGACAACAATGTTCTCATAGTAGCTTCCGTGTGATTCCTACCCGTGTGTATTAAGTACAAAGTCAGGGCGAGTAACACACAACTGAAAATGACCTGGAAGATTCAAAACTTGTTAACGTTTGGTCAACTAAAACCTACCTGCACCCCCGAACTGCTGGAAGAGTCCCTGCTGAACAGGAGAGTTCACTGGTCCCCCAAACTGCCCCTGCATGCCTCCTATCATGCCTTGGTTTGCCATGGGCAGCCTGGCAGACAGCTTGGGGTCCAGCGGCGTCCCCATGGGGTTGAAGTGGCTGGGTGAGGTAGGGGTGCTTCCAGGGACAGTGTAGCCTGGAGGATAGCCAAACTGCTGCTGTTGCTGTGGCTGCTGAGGGCCTTTGGGGACGCGCTGGGCTCCCATGGGCCCTGGGTTCATTCCCTGCCTCATCATCATGACTTTCTGCTGCAGCAGTTGCCTCTGGCGGTGCTGGAAGCTGTAGAGCTCCCTCTGCCTCTGGGCAAGCATCTGAGCATTGAGTGGGGGCTGAGGGAGAGAACAACAGAGGCGTAAATACAGACAAATAAACACAGTATTAATTTTTTTAACAGGCAGTGAAATACTTATTAACACACTAACTACAACTACAACTAAATTACATTAATGAAATAACATTCATATACTGAAATATACATTAAAAACAAACAAAATTGAAATAAATCACATAGATTAAAACGTAAGATTTGTAAAATATTTTAATTTTCTTAGTAAAAAGCCTGTGGCCTAATGCACATCTGATGGTCCTGAGTGAAAATACATTTTTGATTAGTCAGATTTGCCACTAAAGCTAACTGCAGACTGAATTTCACAAGGAATGGTATAGACTATAATAAAACTGCATTACAAACAAAATTATTCCAACAGTTTCAAAATTATTTATCAGCTTCAGTTTCACTATGTACTCGTCATGCACTAACCTGTGACGGCATCTGGGGCTGCTGCATGCCTTGCCTTACCCCCATTGCAACAGGTACCCCCTGTGGAAACTGGCTCATGGCTGCCAACCTGTTCTGTAGCTGAAAGAGTGAGAGAGGAAAAACAATAACAGATCAATGAGAGCTGCTAATCACCAGACAAAAGGCAAGCATCGTTCCACAGCATGCTAACACGTACACAAACAATAGGCCTTTTGTTGATCTGTAACAGAGCAGCTCCATCTCCAGGGAGAGTTTTAGCATCTGTGAGCTGGGATTTTTAATAAGAGTTTAATAAGTACATTTAAAAAGCAGAGCATAATGATACAGAACCTTGAAGTGAGTGTGGATACTGTATTTACCAAAAAAAAACCCACCTCAACGGAGTAACGATTATCCTGCAATTGACATTTCCTTATAAAATTTTAACTCCAAGTAGGTGGATGGAGATCTTTCATCAAAACTTATAAAGAACTGTGGGTTATGTAAATTAGTGAAATGTGGCAGAAGTGTGCATACAGGACTAATATTAGTACATATGGTGTAGAAATACACTAAATGAGTTAGAAAAGGTGTGTTGCTGAGGTGTGTAACTACCTGCTGTGGGCCCTGTACCCGCTGCTGAAGCTGCAGCCTCAACTGGTTTGGTGGCAGGCGCAACTGAGTGGGCATCCCCGGGGCCCGGTTCATTCCAGGCCGCATCGGGTTCATGCCCACGCTGCCCGGGAAGGGTACACGCGACACCCCGAAGCTCATACCTTGTGGCGTGCTCATCTCAGCCGGGAACTGTGAGGGAGAGGTGGGGAACTGGGACGGGTAGCTAGGCACGGGGGCGGATGGCTGAGGCTGGGTGAAACGCTGAGTGATTTGATCCAGGCAGCCACTCTAGAGAGGACAGTCAGTCAGTCAGGATGGTGATGTCAGCCTGCTTGGATTAGAAGAAAGAAAGAAAAAAAAAGGTGGCACTGCTTACCTGGACGATCTTGTCGATGCCCAGTGCCCGGTCCAGCTCAGCAAGCTCACTTTCATCTGTGCCACTCAGGAAAGACAAGAGCTGCTCGAGCAGGGCCTTCTCATCGTTGCGAGCTTCCGGAGTGGTGGGCGGGATTAGCATCTCATCCAGGGGACACGGAACACACTGCCTGAGATAGGATGAGGCAAAGAAGAGTGAACTGGTGTACAAGAGTGAGTATTTTCACAAACACACAAAAAAAAAAAAAAAAAAAAGTTGATAACTGACTTTTGCAATAATTCATCCAACACTTAAGTAATCTAATAATGTGAAGACTCCCAGTCTACAGGAGTCTCTCAATAATCACATTTCTTTCTAAAGACAACGCATATGCAGCGCTTCACTGTTTTACAATCTGCCAACAAACCAACTGAGAAAGAAGGATCTGAAGTAAAATTTACACAAAGCTGTAATCCAGATATAGGAGACTGTGATATGCTGTTTACATGAGCACTTGAAGTGAATGAGCAGTGCTCAGGTGTATGCACAGAGTTTGGAGGCTTTTCTACTTTATACTTATCCATGATCAGGCCATTAGTTCATCACAGACACTCACTCTTGAGGTGAGGACAGAGGAGCATGTGCATGGCTCCCTAGAGTGCCATCAAATGCCATGGATTCAGCCAGGGACATGGACTGGAACTGCTGTGACTCAGGGACATCCAGCTTAGTCAGGCCTACATCAATTAAAAAAGCTGGAGTTATTAATAATATAATTCTCACCACACAGAAAATAAACAACAAAACAACTGCCAATTATTAAAAAAAAAAAAAAAACACACACAAATAATGAACAAGTCCAAGAAATCCTAACTGGCAGAAGTCCAGACCTGTGTTGGTGTTGAATATGGTGATGCTGGTGGGGTCACTGAAGGGGCTGCTGCTCTCTTTGGGTAGCTGAAAGGGGTCAGCCTGCCCCAGTACCTGACCCGGACCGGGACCCGGACCCGGAGCCTGACTCTGAGCCTGGGTGGGTGTGGAGGGACTGCAGAAGTCAAAGGGAGACTGACTCTGGAGACTAGAGCCATCGGGGAACACTGTACACATAAAAGCACCTTCAGTGTTCAAGTCAGGAAGAAAAGAGTTTCACACAAAACAAGAGAATTATAATCACTTTCATAAAAAATAAAATAACTGCATGTGCTATTCTATTTAAATACAAATGAGTGTAGATTAAACCTAATGGTTTGTCTAGTGTAGTGACTTTCGCTTTCTAATTCCACACGTCTACAGTGAGGAAGAGTAAGTGTTCAGACTGGAAGTAACAAAAAAAAACTAAAGTGTCAGAACATTTATTTCCCCTCACTGTACACAGCGTCTCAGATTGTTTGAGTAGAAATTAATCATGCTATTTGCACTATTTATAGTATTGTGTACATTTCTCCTGTAGTGTTTTCTACGCTGCACCATTTAAAATAGACGAGAAAAACAGTGACTTCACTAAACAGCAGTAACTGGGCCAAGAACAAACAACAGGAAATACTTCACAAAGACATACGCATTTTTAAAAGCTAACTATATGGATTTGCAGTTTTACTGATGTTTTTGTTTGTGTGTTGCTGTTTGGCAGTATGAGGCAGCCTCACCACGGCTCGGTGTTCCCGGCGGTTCATGTTTCACGCTCACTCCTATGGGAACACCGTCACCACCCTGCTGGGGCAGCCCCGGCTCGTCCACCGACTTTTCACCCCCAGGCCTGAGGCTGGGCAGTAACTGGTTCAATGTATGCAGATCAGCACTGGGAAACTGCTACACATACATGCACAGACGTACACAAACACAAAAGGAAGGGGAATGGGAGAGCAAAGGTTAGCCAACATCAGAGTGCACTGCAGTGTCTATTAGCAGCAGTGGGGTAAAGTTCAAGTGAACACTGCAGAGTTTAGATGAATATACCTATATCTATCTCCACCTGAAAATAATAAGACTATAAATTATAGTGAAGGTGTATTTCACAATTCAGAACATTTGCATAACAGCAATCCAACATGCAATACAAAATGGCCCTTGAAGGACAAAGGCTCTCCCTATGCACAAAGAAAGTGTGGCAGTTCATACCGAAGTGGGCTTATCGCTGGATTTGGATGAGCATGTGACTGCCGGAGCAGGAGGAGTAGCAGCACTACACTGCCCACTTTCGTCTCCTTGTTTCTTCTCAGCTTTGACACGCACCGTGTCCAGGCTTAGCACTGCAGGTGGGGGCAGGTCCACCAGGTCCTTCTCATCTGTGTCAAGCAGGAAGCGCAGCAGCTGGTGGTCCTGCTGCTGCTTGGTGCTTCCTATGCCAGGTGGCAGCACCAGACCGGATCTCGGGCTGCTCGCTAGTGGCTCCTTCTTGATCTCGGGCTCGGTGGTGCCGTCGGCAGGGCTGCTGTCCTGGAGCAAGCGGTGCAGGATCTTGTGGCGCTCCGTCAGTGTGCTGTGGGACGCTGGGCACTGGCCAGAGGGTGCCGAGCGACTCTGGGAGGCAGGTGAGGCCTCATGGTCTGCGGTGCCTCCTGTGCCATCCAGAAGCTGGCTGAGTTTGGGGTTAGCACTTCTGGGTTCATCGTTGTGGCCCGGCTCGGGCGGCTTAGCTGGAGGTGGACGTGCAGGTGAGCTGCTGGGCGTGGGAGTCTGCCTGGCCAGTGGGGAAGGGAGAGAGAAAGGGATCCCATCACCACCTGACTGCTGCCGTGCCAGTGCGCCAGCAGGAGAGTGAATGCCAGGTGCGGGGGGTGAGAAAGGATGGCCTGAGACACGTGGGCTGCTTGCCAGGCCTGGGCTGGCTCGGGGAGGCCGGGGAGACATGAACGAGGTAGGGGTGGCTGTGAGAGGGCTGCCCAGTGGCGACAGGCTACTGCCCTGCTGGGGAGGGGCGACCCGGCTGGGCATGGTGGTGCCAGGGGCAGATGTACCTCCGTTGGCATTGTTGTGGTGCAGACTGACTTCGCCAGAGGGCTGCATGGCAGGAGAGCAAGCCGGGGCAGCCGCTGTGGACAAGAGGCTATGGGTAGTGTTTTCCTGAGAGCTAGCAGTGTTGTTTTCCCTGTGACACACAAAACATACAGATAATCATTTTATATATATAGTTTATCTGCTTCTACTCTTCACTGTAGTTAGTGTTTGTTTTAGTTAGTATTGCTTTGGGTAAATATACATTTAAGGACGAATGTGGTCATATTTTGAAACTTTAAGTGGCTTTGAATGTTATACGGCTGTCCATTATGGATTTCAGTCATGCAGGTCATTCTGTATTGTCAAGTTTTAAAAATAACAAAAATAATATAACTTTATATAAAAATATATTGTATAAAATAAGTAAGACTGTATACTCTATAACTCTTTAACTGTATACTCTGTATAACTGTATTAAATATTATACATTTGAGTAAACCTAGCATGATTACTGTAAAGTTTATCAGTGAAAACTGTGTCTATGATACTAAGAAGGCAGTGAGTGAGTGTGCGTGCGTGCGTGTGTGTGTGTGGGGAGAAGCAGCACCTGTCGATAGTGTGGATGCCCATGATGAAGGGCTGTACGTCGGGGTTGGGAGGGCAGCAGAACTTGCAGCGAGTCTGTGCGCTGAGGGGCGTCCCGTCACTAAGAGTGAAACGGTACAGAGGGCTGATGGCCGTACCATGGGTCATCACTGTCCAGAAAAAAAAAAACCACACACTCTGTTCACTCATTTTCATGTAATCAAGGCAATATCATGAAACTAACAGAGTACTGCAGCAAGAAACAACAAAATGTATAAATATTGTCAGGCATTTAAGACTATATATATATATATATATATATATATATATATATATATATATATATATATATATATATATATATATATATATAAAAAAAAATAAACATAAAGGCAGGCCACTCAGTGAAACCATGACCTTCCCTGGCTTCTGTTTAGTAACACTTGTAAATATATGGATCCATAAAACACCCTCTAAAATAGTGATAAAGGTTCCAGTATAGATGAGCGCTTCAGGTGCGTACCCTCTTGTAGCAGCTTCTTGGCATGGGAGGGTTCTTTGCCCTGTGGCTGGAAGAATGCATAGATGCACTTCCTGACCAGGTCCTCCCAGCCTGGCCGGCCTGTGGCTCTCAGAGCACTCGTCTCGATGGAGATGATCTTCCCTGAAGGACACATACACACACGCACACAC
>CM040483.1:10527534-10542175 GCA_022758105.1 Pangasianodon gigas
TTTGCCAGTCCTTCTTCTTTAAAAAGTGTGAGGTCCACGGTCCGGCGCTCTTCATCCCTGATACTGCTGTTCCCATGGGGGTCACTGACCGAGCCAGACAAACTCTTCCTCCTGGACTAGAGATTCAGAAGTCCAGTATTCCTGATGCAGGCCTGGGAGTGTTTAATAAAGGGGAGACTGTTCCAGTTGGTGCACATTTTGGACCCTACCAGGGAGAGCTAGTAGACAGAGAGGAAGCTATGAACAGTGGATACTCTTGGGTGGTAAGATATTATTCATTTACTATAAATATTAAACATTTATAATAATATGATAATGTTGCCTTCTACATTTTTCTCTCGACAGTTCACAGAATGCTACAGGATAAATGTTAATTCAAATCAGTACCAGTTTCTTGTTACCACTGATGTGTGGAGACACTTTAAACACACTTTCAGCTGCTTTAAACTTACTAGCACTTAAAACCTAGACAGAAATTTACTGACTGATTTGCTTAAATGAACTGCAGGAAACTGAATATGTGGGCTTGATGTGAGGACTGTGCCTAAAATTTTGCCTAAAAGATTTTTTAATTTAAGAAATGTGATTGTTTACTGTTAACTTTACACTCAAAAGGCAGATCCGCCACTGCTCTGTGGTAAATGGGCTAGATTAACCTTACTAAACAAAGCCAGAATTTTGGTGCTGTTGATTTTCTTCATGCTTCTGTGTTGATAAATGCCAATCACAGGGAGATGAACATGACAGAATTAAGATTAAACGTTAAAGCAGTGCTAAGAACGGCATCACTTGAGTGGCATCATAACTGGATCTTTCTGACAATTGTTGTGAGCCTTCAAAGGAAGTTCAGCCAGTACCTTTGCAGATGATTGTGTTTTCCCAGTAGTTTAACCAGCATTGTAACAGAGAGCATGCAGCAACAGGGCAGATGGACAAGATGGGAACAGGTGGAGGACAGGTGGGGTGACCTGTGGCTGAACCTCAACACAAAAAGTTCCTTATCCAGTCAGTCTATGATGTCCTGCCAACGTCATCAATCTTCTGTAGCTGGGGAAGGCAGAGTCACTGACATCCCCTCTTTCCAATGGGAGAAGCACAACAGAGCACTTACTAAGCTGCTGCCTAAAGGCCTTGGGAGAGTGGTGTTATCGCTGGCACCAGGTGCTGAAGATAGTGGCTGATGAGGGGAAGGCTTCTTGGACGAATCGATTATGGCCACTTGGAGTGCTCAAAAGTGGAGATTGACCAGCAATTGCACAACACCTACACAGATACAGCTGTGGAACAGGACCTAGTGAAGTGTAGGACCTGTATAGAGCGTCTAGCACCTAAGATTTCATTTGATGAGGCAGATCTTAGCTGGAAGGAAATCCAGGATGTATGCAAGAATTAGTTAAGCACCCAGACAGAGTGGTGTACCATACAAGGTACACTATGGTGTACTAAGGTGTACACTAAGGTTTCACTATGTACATGTATATGGCTGAAATGACAGTAAACTCCACTTGACTTGACTTGAAGGTATACAAGAGGAATTCCAATCTCCTGCACAGACTGTGGAAGTTCCTCAGAATTAAAGGGTCAAAGTGTTTCAAAAGGGGATTATAACTGGAAGCAGAGTCTCAGTCATCCTTTTTCCTTTGCAATGAACATGACAGAATTACAGAGCCCACTGATCAGGTCTGGTGTGCACTGACCACCAATCAGACCATTTATGAACAATCTGATAGTAACAAAACATCTGTGCCAGGATACAGATGGATACTTCAAGGTCTGGAGCAGCTCATAAACTGGTCAAGTTCAGTTTCACCATGGCGAGCACACTGATTCCAACTATGCCAGAAAAGCCTGTTAAGAGCATGAGGAAAATATTCAACAGTCAAAGACACAGCACCAGTCAATTCAGAGGGAAAAGAACTACCAGAATGGCTGACTGCTGTGGACAGGTCAGGACTGCCAGACAAATTTAAGGCTTGGCTATATTGCCATGACATACTCCCACACATCCTGTGGACTCTTCTGGTCTACGAGGTAACCACTGACAACCGAGCTTTGGAAGGAAGATCAGCCAGTAGCATTGCAGGAGGCTGGGTCTTCCCAGAAGTTTAAGAGGCATTGCCTTGTATGGGAAGAAGAACAGACTGAACCTGCCTCTCAGTAGTGTGAGTGTGGAGTTTATTGTCACCCAGGAAAGAATGGTGCTACAATCCAGCAGCCTCCAAGTCTCATTGCATAAAGTTGAGATACCTCATACTCCGGCAGTACCGCCCACAACAAATGTTGACTCACATGATCGTAGGCCTCTAAATTCACAAAACATGCACAAAACCGGGTTAGCATACTCCCTTGACTTTTCACAAAGTTGTGCACAAGTAAAGAACTGGTCCACTGTGCCACCGCCTGGGTGGAACCAGCAATGTTATTCCTGAATCTTAGGTTCACCTATCAGACTTGAGTCTGCTCTCATAGTCATAATCTTAGTTATAGCCTATTCCTAGAATGTTAAGGAGTGTGATTCCCCTATAGGAACACACCCTTTTTTAAATATAGGCCTCACAGTTTCTGTTTGCTAGTCAAAAGGCACTGCTCCACATATCTCCATGCAACATTAAAGAGGCCTTTTAATCACACAACTCCAACCCTGTTCAGTGCCTTCAACATCTCATCCACCCCTACGGCCTGAAGATTTCTAACCACCATAGTAACTTCAACCCTGGAAGTGGTCTCCAAAACTGCCTCCCGAAGGCAGGGCAGGTGCTGAATCGTTTACCAGAACATTTTTGGGGCCACACAAAAGTCTTTTCCCATGGCCTCTCCAAACTCCTCAAATGCGTGATATTTTGCTTCTGCAGCTGCTTTTGCAGCAGCCTTTCTGGATCATATATCTCTATTCTGGTACTGTTGGACTTTCAGTGCAGCATTTGACACTACTGACCATGATATTTTAACTGATATTTCTTTTTTACCAGAGGCCAAAAAATGGAATTTCCACCTGTTTTGGGCATGCCGGTGTTCCGCATTATTTGTGAACTCATGCTCTACAGTAGCAGTTAATAGCTCATATGAAAGTAGACACTCAATGCTTTAAGAATTTGCAGTTTTTCATAAGTATTTCTTTCTTTTTTTTTTTTTTTTTTTTTTTTTTTTTTTTTTTTTTTTTTTTTTTTTTTTTTTTTTTTTTTTTTTTTTTTTTTTTTTTTTTTTTTTTTTTTTTTTTATTATTATTTTTTTTTTTACCTAGCCTACTAGGTTTCAATATTATAAATTTATTGTGGCAGTACAGTGTTGTACCATCAAAAAAGCTTTAGTTGTGCTGTCCGTTTTATCTCTGTACCAGTGTTATTGTGGAGAGGTGTGAGTTTGCCCAGCAGGAGGCTCACATCCCTCGCTTTTCCCATCTCCCTGCTCACCAGCAGGTCTGATAAGTTGATTTCCATTCCACCGGTACTGTGAGAAAGGATTAATGGACAGGCTTGAAAAACTGGTTAGTTCAGACAGACAAGTTTTTGCCTTTTTTTGATCTTATTTGAAAGATAGAGCTTGATGGTTATTCAGTGAAACCTAAAGACACATTCATCTTCCCGGAGAAGTGATTTTTCCACAATTAACTTTGTAGTCAATGTGGAATACTCCAATATAGAAGCTATAAAAGCATAGACTAGATATGCTAGTCCATGTTAGATCTATGGAAATCAAATGATAAACCACACCAAAGTCACCCCAAGGTTTTTGAATGTGTCCTTAGGTTTCATCATCATTTAATTCAAATAATTTTTACACATTTCTCCTGGGACAAGCAGATTTCATGTCAATTTTTATTTGGCTGGGGGACAAATAGATTCAAAAGCCATAAAAAAACTACTTCCTGTTGAAATGTGCCAAACAAAAGCTTTAATTGGATATGTATAGTGGCCCCCAAAAGTATTTGGACACGTAAGCCAGACTTATAAATGTATGAATTTTACTGCATTAGAAAACAACGTCATACCATGTGGCATTTATTTTAATGAAAGATACCACAAGCACACTTTTCAAGCAAAACATTTCCCAAATAGATTATGTTTAAAGCTATCAATGTAATAGATATACTGTTTATAATTAGACAAAAAGTATTTGGACACTCAATAGTGGCTTCATTAAAGATTACATTTACAGTGTTTTAGTGTTTAGTTTGTCATCCTTTGTTTCGCAGAACTTCTGGACAGTGTCTGGGCCTGGAATCAGCCAGTTTCTGTGGTGGTGTGGTCGAAGTTTCCTCCAAGTTTCAACCAAATAATCTTTCAGTTCATCCACACTAGAGCACTGACAGTTGACAATTTCTGCTTTCTTGCATCCCATAGATGTTCTATAGGGTTTAGGTCAGGCATCTGGGAAGTATTCTTTAGTATTTTGTAGTAGAATGCTGTAAAAATATTCTTTCAAAAGGTAGCTGCTATCCTTTGGATCATTATCTTCTTAAAAAAAATTCACTATTGTTGCTTGAGTTATTACTTCACTGATTTCTGCAAGTCTGCATTCAGAATGCCTCTGTGTACTTCTGAGTTCATGATGCCATCAGTAAAGACAAGCTCACCAACAACACTGCAGGAAAAACAGCTTGTTACTTACCCAGTGGGCCAATAAATAATGTGTCCTTAAAGTCCTGCATGTGTCATTTAAACCTCTGAATGGTTCAGCTCTGGTGAATCTTGCTCATGTCCTGGTGCAGTATCTATCCCTAAGCTGAAGTAGGTATACTGTTAAACCTGATGATTGAATACTGAAAATGGCATTTTTTTAATGCACTAAAGAAACAGATTGACCAATTACTCATGGAGCATTTAAGCTACTCTCTTAGGCTATTGAAAAATGCCTAGTTAAAAAGGCAGTTTAGTTTATTAAGGAAGATGTGATGTAAGGTGTGAATAAATGAAGCTGACTCTGGTAACTTAATCTTGCTCCATGCTATGTTCACCATACAGCTGAACTTTAACTTTGATTGGAGAAAGCACAGAGAATGCCCTAGCGCATAGATATCCAAAAACTGCAGTAAATCACAATTATGCAAAACAGGATTTCTGCCAGCCCCATTCACGTGCAACACGTGTTCTTTTAGTCACATACATATAGAATTAAAACCTTAAGATTTTCTTTCTTTTTATATTGGCTTTCTCATTAGTATCGCTGTCTTCAGCAAAAGATTCATTTACCTTCATTTTTAGTAGAAGAATATTTGTATATGGATTATTCTTGTTCCTGTATAGCTTGTTTATTTTGATGGAATAGAATGATTTAATGAATAAAAAGTAAATGTGCCATTTTTTGCAGATACATATGAGTGGGCAGTGTGAAAAATACATAGATGCCAAGAGAGAGATGCATGCTAACTGGATGAGGTGAGGAATACATCAGTTGTTGGGTCTTTATTTAGTCTTTAAGTCTTTCCAATTCCTTATTTGTTGGAAGAATGCATTCCTTGCTTTCTCTCAGTCTGTATCTCTGACATCTGGGTATTTTTTCTTTGTTCCCCTTTCTACCACTTTACCTCAAACTCTTAGGTATGTGAATTGTGCTTGTAATGATGGAGAGCAAAATCTTATGGCATATCAGTATCGAGGGGAGATTCTGTACCGTTGCTGTCGACCCATTAATCCAGGACAGGAGCTCTTGGTGTGGTATGAAGAGAAATATGCCAGAGATCTAGGCCCTACGTTTGACCAGCTCTGGAATAAAAAGTGCTCTGCAAATGGTAAGGTCCATACGTAGTGATTCAACAATACTTAGGTCTTAAAACTTTTGATCATTTTATGATTAAAAAGTTCTGTATACCTAAAACCTCAAATATGTTAGGTTATTGTCTTCTTGAACTGAGTTCAGATCAAGGAAGCTGTGTGCTTCAAGGTTTTCCTCAGCAGGAACACAGAACGACTGAACTAGAACTTATTTCCTTTTTCATTACTATTGACTGCAAGAGATGATGCAAAGCTCACTGGATGCTTCTATGCCTATTAAAAAGGTCAACAGCTTACACTGGTCTAGTGAAATGACTGACGTGTAAAGGAATACACCTTCCTAACACGGGGCAGCAGCTTTGTTGTTTTTTTACACTAAGTGGTAACACAATACCACTAGCTGTATCTGTTTACTGCTGTATTTGTATTTATGTCTATACCACTGTGCCCTGGAAACACTAGAAAATGCTGAAAAATGGAAAAAGAAGTCATTGTTTATTCACAAAACATTACAACAAATAGCAATTTGAACATAACTTTATTCAACTCTTGAACCTGAGGCCACTGGACCTTTCTGGCAAGCTCTCTATCTTCTATTTTATATGACTGAGTAAGTAAACTATGTCTCAAAACACCAGTGGCTTTCCCAAATCAGGCACCTGTTTATAGTGTACATCAGTAGCCATGTAATAAAGCAATAAGCTTTTATCATAGCTGAAGGCATTGTTTAGCAGAATTTCACTGGACTCTATGAGAATCCACTAAAACGCAGTGCTGCTACGAGTGAAAATGGGAACCTTTAAGCAGCATTTCATGATAATGTCTGTATGGTTTTTCAGGAAAATTTTCACTTAACAACAACAAAGTTTGATTATTTAAGAAGAATGACAGTAAATGACAGAATAACAGAAGAAACGCAATAAATATGTACAAGTTAATAGTTTTTAAAATTAATTAATGATTATATTTAGAGAGAGATTAGAGAGCTTTATTGTCATTCTATCCATATACAAGTATACAATAGAATGAAATGGAGTTCTCCAAGGTATTTATAGAAGTGATTATAGAAATGATTATAGAACTTCCTTGACAACGTGCAGTGCCATATAAGAAAAAGTATCAGTGCAAAATGGACAACAAAATACAAGACAATAACTAGACACCAAGCAAGAATCTGTACAATGAGGAAAATACAATAAATACAACATGTGAACATACAGTATGTATAGCACTCAGCAGCACAGTGAGTGGATTTGGTGTGTGATGAGTAAAGCCTTATCACCACAGCAGCATATAAATCCCCAGTTGACTATCTTGACTATTGTGCAATACGTCTGTGTAATACTGGTGTAAGTGGACAGTGCGTAAAGACAAGGCTTGTGCAATATAATAATATTGTCCCTATATGCTGTTACGTTGTCATGAGCATGCAGCCTTGGGCTGTGCAGGTGCTGGGTGTGATGGTGCTAGAGGTGTTGCATCCAATCCAGTCTGTGGTCATTCATTCAGAAAATCCAGGATCTAATTGTGACCAGTTTTTGCGGGATTATTGTATTGAATACTGATCTGAAGTCAGTGAACAGCATTCAAAATTCCCTTCTTGTCAAGTTGAGCCAGGGCTAGATATCGCATAGGTGTAGGGTTGTAGATGGATAGGTTTATAGGTGGATAGGTTTTAGTGATGTGCAAACTGGTAAGGGTTAGCATCCAAATATCCCATATGCCCATAAACCCTCCAGATCTGTGCCTTTACCAAAGAGAAAAACTATTAACAAAAGGCTTGACTATACAGACTTTCTGCCTAGATTAAAGACAGTGTCTGTGTCCCAAACACTAATTGGAAGGCAGTTCCACAACTATGGGGCTTTTTAAGAAAAACCTCCACCTTCTTCATTATTCAGTGCTTAATAAAGAGCTTAACAATAAAGAGCTTGTTTTTAATCGAAGCAGGCATCACGGATCATAAAAGACGAAAGGTTCACTCAGGTCCTGCAGTGCATTTATATAGGTCTTCGGTAGTTGTTATGACCCTGCGATAAGTCCAGCGAAGAGTCAGGGTCAGTAACTTGTGACTAACCCTATAGTGAGCGGGTGGATGAGCCAGCTAGGCTGATTAATACCAACAGAGGGAAAACATAAGTCCACAACCACCTGGTTAGTATACAGAGTTTACTGTGCTTTCTTGTTCACCAGTGCTTTACATTTAAACACACATTAGCATGCCAGACATAAGATAAATATTTACAAAGTGTTTACACGGAGTGTTAATAATAAGGAAAAGAAAAAGGAGCTGGACTATGGCGGTGCTAAAGGAAAGAACATAATGTAACCAAAAACAAACTTCCCTATTCTCAAATTTACACGCATTCACCTAGAAACAAAACAAACCAAAGATGTCTACCTACACTAGGCTTTCCTCACTAAATATAAATACATGGGTTGGCACTTGCTGCTTTCCTAATGTGTTTTCCTAATGTGTCCGAGCCCTGTTAAACAAAAGAAAAACAGACAGCATACATAGGCTGGGTCTTGTGGGAGGAATCACAAACAAATCAAACAAATCAGGACACGACTCAGTAAGTCAACTACAGACAACACAAACGTTCACAACTTCTGTGTTTATCATGCTCTCAGCTCTTTCGTCTCTCTCTACTCTCCTCTTCCGGTTCCAGTTCCAGAGCAGCTTTTATGGATTGTACTTCCTCCTCTTCATGGCCTGGATTGGTTGAGGCAGTGAATGATGGCAACGTGCTCCAATGAGCAACCTGCAATGTTTAAGAGAATTACAACACACAAATACTGATTAAAATGACATGCTGTTGCACGTAACAGTAGTATTTTATAATCAGTGCAAAATTTTACTGGGAGCCAATGTAGTTTGGATAAGATATAGATGATGTGTGTAAATCTGGGTTTAGTAAGAGCTCTGGCTGCTCCATATACAAATCGAGTTCTGCATGCTTGGTTGAAGGCTTGTTGGTTGGCATGGGCTCATCACATAGGGAAGATCCTGGGATCCAGGACTCTCCATTTGTGCTGCCTTCTCAGTGATATTGGTGTAGGGTGTGGAGAAGGGTGTCTCCCTTCCACTGGGACTGGGGAGATGGCACTTGACCTTGGCTAGGCTGGCCTCTGATCACTCAGGGCCCACAGTGAGCTGCACTGGTCTGGTCTCTTTGTTAGTAGAGTCCAAGCAATGCACCAGTCATTTTGCATTTTTCTTCAATGAATAATTAACATAATGTTGACAAAAGATTTTAGAGACACGTCTGGGTGACCTGCTGCATAACGTGTTATCTGCAGTTGACAGAGGGAGACGTTGTTCACCATTTTGGATGCATCTGTATCTAGCCACTGCTACCATGAGTTGTATTTACAGAAAAGCCCCAACGGCAAATAGAAATTTTTAAGTTGACTGGGGTCTCACAGTCATGCTGAGGTTGAATGTTCTTCTGGTTTGGAGTAATCTCAACTCCAGCATGCAATGATTTGATGATATTTTTTACAAGGATTGCAGCCCTGCATTTTTCTTATAATGTAGGACCAGAAGACTGGAAAGCTTCTATAGGTTTCCTTCATCTTGTGTGGCACCTACTGACATGACTGAAGTGGGTGATTTCCCACTTCACTTCCTTCCATGCAGTTACTTACTTACCTGGGCTGATCAGTCTGTTTGCAGAGTCATTTTCAAGGCAGGGACTTGCTTCAGGTAAGGGAGAATGCCCCAGTCATAATTTGGATAGGCAAAGTCTGGCTTCATTAGTTCTGTTTACCAGCATATACAGACTGCTGTCTTCATCTCACAAACATATAGAGCATGATTCATGCCACTCTTTTTCATCTCATCTTCCAAATGCTACACAAAATTCATAGCTGTAACCAGCCTCTCCTTTTGGTGCCCATATGGTACAGATAGTAATTTCCATAGCTGATATCTCTTCACAGAGAATTCTTGTAACAGATTACACTCAGGAAGGAGACCTTGTCAAATTACACCTCGGCAAACTGAGTGTATAGTACACATCCAAATCACCTTCAACTATGGCAATGGCTGTTTAGTCAGAACATGGACTAAGGACTACAGGACGTGATTCCGCATACAGCAGCTTTGTCAATGCAGGCTATGTACAGTTGCCATTGGCTCGTGTGCAGCTAATCAGCTAAACACAGTAATTTGTGATACTAGACACTCTCTCTTATGCCTCACCTGTAATTTACTAAATTTGACTACTTATATCCATGACATTCATCAGACCAGTTATATATTTGCTTAATGACAGAAAGAAGGTGACTCCTCTGTTGAAACTGGATTTCTCAGTGTTTGGTACAGAACCTGTCTACCAGCTGACCAGATGTTAATGGCTCAGTGTCTTGTTTCTTTAGCTAGAGTTGAAGATTGCTGAATAGTATTTGATGATGATTCTGCTCTTTATTACAGTTCTCATGATTAAGTGTGGTCACACAGTAAGTTTGGTGTGCTACCTGAGCCTGCCTTACCTTAGCTCTAGGTGCTCTTGGTAGTCAGTAAGAATAAGATACAATGCTATGCTTTTGTGAATAACAGATTACTGAGTCTTTAGAAACTGGAAAAAGATTAGTAGACAGCTGTTAGAACACAATATTACTGGCTGTGATATATAACATGACTACTTGGCTTAGCACCATCTGTGGTCATCAAGAATCCACTGAGTTATATACATTAATAGTGTTTTGTGGTGTTTGTAATTTTGCTGCTGCTGATAATAACAACAACAACAATAATAATAATAATAATAATAATAATAATATTTGCTTTACCCCCAATTTTTTTTAATCACTCCATTACATTGGGTTAGTTCCCAGCAATAGTTGTATAATTTTGTTGCATTTCATATTGAGTTTCTGATATTTTTTCTTTGACTTCTCCAGAAATAATTGAAGCTCGGTTCCAAATCTTCTCCTGCTCCTTGTGCACACTTTCCTATACATCTCAAATTTACCTCAACAAACACATAAAGAGATGCCACTACGAGGAGTATGTGAGACTGCAGAAATCAGGAGAGTTTAAATATGAGATTCAGATACCTACAAAAGGCTCCAGTTGTCAGCAAACATCATCTGGTACTCTCAGTTCAGACACGTCTCACAGAGAAATGCAGAAGGAAGTTCACCACTGCTCAGACTGTGGAAAGAGCTTTGCTGATCAGAGTGCTCTACAGCGACACCAGCACAATCCCACAGCAGAGAAGCCGTATCACTGCTCACAGTGTGGAAAGCGTTTTATTAGAATGGGTTATCTTCTACGACACCAGCGCGATCACAAAGGAGAGAAGCCGTATCAATGCTCACATTGTGGAAAGTGTTTTAACAGAACGTGTTATCTTAAACGACACCTGCGCATTCACACAGGAGAGAAGCCGTATCACTGCTTACAGTGTGGGAAGAGTTTTAATCAAAACGTTGTTCTTCTACAACACCAGCGCATTCACACAGGAGAGAAACCATATCACTGCTCAGAGTGTGGAAAGAGTTTCTCTCAAAACGGTGCTCTTAAAAGACACCAGCGTATTCACACAGGCGAGAAGCCATATCTATGCGCACAGTGTGGGAAGAGTTTTACTACATGGAGCAATCTCCAAACACATCAGTGCACTCACACAATAGAAAAGCCGTATCACTGCTCACAGTGTGGAAAGAGTTTTAAGCGAAAGGCTGATCTTCAGACACACCAGCGCATTCACACTGGTGTGAAACCATATTTCTGCTCACAGTGTGGAAAGAATTTTACTCTGCAGCGAAGTCTTCAACTACACCTGCGCAATCACACAGGAGAGAAGCCGTATCACTGCTCAGAGTGTGGAAAGAGTTTCAATCAAAAGATTGATCTTGTACGACACCAGAGCATTCACACAGGTGAGAAGCCGTATCATTGCTTACAGTGTGGAAAGAGTTTTATTCAGCAGCGTGGTCTTCAACGACACCAGAGCATTCACGTTAGAAAAGCCGTATCACTGCTCACAGTAGGGAAAGAGTTTTAATGGCCTGAGTATTTTCCGAAGACATCAGAGCATTCACACAGTAAAGAAGCCTGCTCATAGTATCATTGTTCACAGTGTGGAAACCCAGCTTGTGCAATTTAATGCTTTAATCTTCACATTATTACACTATCACAACATCCAGCAACATTTACTTCGATTATATTACCAGACCTTCCAGCGTTTACGCTTAAGAGCTTCACAATTTAGCATTAGCATACACTAGTTCAAGTTATCACTGAAAAATATGCCAAAACGGCAATTTTATTCTCCCTAAAACAAGATATGAGCCACTTGACATGTATGTCAAATGATTTATGCAGATGTTTTGAACTCTCCAGTATTATCTGACACCACCTCTCAGCTGGACTTGTGGGGCAACTTCACTTTCTGCAAAGAATGGGGAATGGTTTGAGTTCATTAATATGGCATAGACTTGGTTCAAAAACACTTCTACCTCTGAGACACTTTTAGTCATTCACTCATCATTTCAGCTCTGTGAGCTTCACCTTTTATGGAGTTTTGTGACCTGCAAGTGCACTAACACTGAGCCATTATACAAAGTGAATTTGTCAAAGTAAGTATGATTATTGTGTTGGCTTAAAATGATGTATGTAGATGTTTCTTTTTAATTGTTTTTATTATTTTTATTATTTTTTTTATTCTTTCGGTCATTCACAGCAAGCTACTGTAAGCTCAGATGCATTCTGTTTGCTTTGACTATTTTGAAATGTCTCTAGAACTTGACTGGAGTCTACCTGTGGCAGATTCAATTGATTGAACATGATTTAGAAAGGCACACACCTGCGTTTATAAGGTCCCACAATTCACAGTGCATGTCAGACAAAAGTAGGCATGGTTAATATCATCCCTACTGTGAAGCATGGTGGTGGCAGCCTCATGGTGGAGTGCATACAACCTCAGACTGGGGTGGACGTTTAACTTTCAGCATCACAACGACCCAAAGCATACAGCCAAGACAATGCTGGAGTGGCTTCAGGGAAAAGTCTCTGAATGTCCTTGAGTGGCCCAGCCAAAGCCCAGACTTGAACCCCATAAAACATCTGTGGAGAGACATGAAGATTGCAGTCCACAGATGTTCCCTATCCAGGCTGATTAAGCTTGAGAGAATCTACCAGGAATAATTAGAGAAACTGCCCAAATCCAGTTGTGCAAAGTAGCTGTAATAGCTGTCAAAGCTGTAATTGTGGTTTATTGTGTGTAGCTTGATGGCCAAAAAGTAATGTGTGTTAAAACTCAAGTGGGCTAAAAACTTTTCGAAGCCACTGTATATTGAAATTCTGTGGAAGGCAGAGCATTTTTTGTTCACAGAGTGATTTAGTATTCTTATTTTAATGTTTGCTTTTGAACTTAAGTATCCATAAAATAAAATGCATAAATTCTTTGCATTCATAAATTTCTAATTCAACATTATTGTCACTGTAGTAACAAGTGCAGCATAAGAATAAAGCAGAGGTGGTGGGATACCATGACTTGTTTTAGCTCATACAAGAAATGCCTATACCATATAAGGTCATTTACTCAAGTTTACACTAGCCAACATTTTGATGTTGTTTTGATTGCAAACAGAGTAATAAAAGTTTCTTTTTATATGATTGTATTGTATTGTATTTTATATGATTGTATGTCTTAATGAAAGTTTGGGAAGTAATTTGGAGTAGTAAATTGTCTTTGTCCTTATTTGTTCCAGTGGTTATACAGGGCTAACATGATGCATAAATATAGATAAATATATGCAGTACTTTCTGAACGTATTGGAACAGCAAAACCTTTTGTTTTTGCTATACACTGAAGACATTTGGGTTTGAGATCAAAAGATGAATATTGGACGATAGACCAGAATTTCAGCTTTCATTTCCTGATATTTACATCTAGACGTGTTAAACAACTTAGAACATGGCACCTACACACACACACACACACACACACACACACACACACACACACACTGATCAGCCATAACATTAAAATCACCTGCCTAATATTGTGTAGTTCCCCTTGTGTCACCAAAACAGCTCTGACCCGTCGAGGCATGGACTCAGGCAAGACAAGGGGAACCTACACAATATTAGGCGGGTGGATTTAATGTTATGGCTGATCGGTGTGTGTGTGTGTGTGTGTGTGTGTGTGTTTATATCCTAACTGGAAGGCTGTTCCATAACTGTGGGGCTTTGTAATAGAAAGCTCTGCCCCCTGCTGTAGCCTTCACTATTCGAGGTACCAACAAATAACCTGCACCTTTGATCGAAGTAGGCGTGGCAGATCATAGAAGACTAGAAGTTCACTCAGGTACTGTGGCGCGAGACCATTTAGTGCTTTATAGGTCAGTAGTAGTATTTTATAATCAATACGAAATCTGAATGGGAGCCAATGCAGTGTGGATAAGATAGGGGTGATGTGGTCATATCTTCTGATTCTAGTAAGAACTCTCGCTGCTGCATTCTGGACTAACTGGAGCTTGTTTATGCTCCTACTGGAACATCCAGGCAGTAAGGCATTACAATAATCCAACCTAGAGGTAACAAAAGCATGAACTAATTTTTCTGCATCGTGTAGTGACATTATATTTCTTATTTTAGCAATATTTCTGAGATGAAAGAAAGCTATCCTAGTTATATTATCTACATGAGCTTCAAAAGAAAGACTAGAGTCGATAATCACACCAAGGTCTTTTACTGCTGCACATGATGAAACAGAAGGCCATCCAGAGTTATTATGTAATCAGAAAGCTTACTTCTAGCTGCATGTGGTCCTAGTACAAGTACTTCTGTCTTGTCAGAATTAAGTAAGAGAAAGTTAATAAGCATCCAGTTTCTAATGTCTTTTACACATTCCTCAACTTTATTAAGCTGGTGTCTGTCATCTGGCTTTGCTGAAACATACAACTGTGTGTCA
>CM040483.1:10544052-10559317 GCA_022758105.1 Pangasianodon gigas
GATTAAGACACATTTTAAATGAGATGAGGTAATGATCTGAGATAGCTTCAGACTGTGGACATGAGACTATATTTTCTATATTTAATCCGAATGTTAGTATTAAATCAAGAGTGTGACCACCACTATGGGTGGGTCCTATTACATTCTGATTAACCCCTACAGAATCTAGAATGGACACAACTGCTGTTCTCAGAGGGTCTTCTGGATTATCAAAATGAATATTAAAGTCTCCAACAATTAATGCTTTGTCTAAAGAAACAACCAGGTTAGAGATGAAATCCGCAAATTCACACAGGAATTCAGAATATGGCCCTGGGGGTCTGTAAATAATAATTACTGGAATCACCTGGGTAGACTTATTTTTAGTGGCTACGTATGTTATGTTAGTGTAAAGAACTTAACACGCACTGAATTTATGACTAGGTTTTTGTGTGACGTCTAGATTATCATTATAAATAACTGGAACACCTCCTCCTTTTCCAGTTAGACGGGGTTGATGTATATTACTGTATCCGGACTAGCTTCATTTAATGCTACATACTCATTAGGTTTAATCCGCGTTTCTATTAAACACAGTACATTTAACTCCTGATCATTAATAGTTTCATTAACAATAAGATGTAAGAGAGATTTAGATATAAGAGATTTATTTATTTATTTTAGAAGTTTGCAAATTATTTTAATATTTAGTCCTAGCTTCAGATCAAAGGTGCTGGCTGTGCATTCAGTATAATCTCATTTTATGTTAATTAGGTTACTGAAACAAACTTTCTGAGTATTTCTACATTTTTGTTTAGCTCGGGGAACAGACACAGTCTCAATATAGTGGAACCTGAGTGACGACTCAGTGCAGCTAGCAGACGGTCAGAAGGATGACACGCTCAAATAAAAGTTGTTTTAATCATTCAGTGCACAAGCAATTTTCAACCTATTTTACCCTAAAATAAAATCAAATAAAACATGTTAGTAATAGCAGAACTTGATATCTCATTTATATGATGGGTGAGTTAAATATGGAATTGTTATGATAATGTCCTAGACATTTTATTAATGTCATCACAGCGCAGCTACTGAGCTAAATGATATTATATATACAGCTGAATAGTTTCTGTTATACCTTTTTCCTATGAATGTCATATTATAAGTCTACTGTAGTTTCAGAGCCTAGGTTATTGGTTTTATGTTGTAAAAGAGATAATAATACGGTGACTTACACAGTAAAAATAAATAGCTTTAATTTACACCCTTCAAGGGCTCACAAAAACGCTGATGTGGCCCTGCTTTAAATGCACTTATGTAACCAATGCTTGTGATTCTGAAAATGTAAACACTGTAAAGAGTGTAAACAGTGTTGCTCTGAATTCATATTTGTATTTAATAGACGTGTTTTCACAGTTCTGTGTTACAAATGCGGAAGCATAAGTAGTAGCTTTTCATAACTTCTGGTGAGATAGTGAACAATGGCAGCAAATACAGCTCACAATCACTTCAGTGTCCCTAAATGCATAAATAATTAAAGCAAACATCCAGACTTGGTTGGTGTCCTGTGTCTATATTTTATAGTACATCTACCTGTGCATGTGTGCCTGAAAATTAGCATTTTGAACAACATAAGATACATAAGATGGGTTAGAGGAACCCTTGGTGTGGTCGTAATCCGAACTGTGAGACAATGAAGCAGAGCTACTGTTGCACAAAATAGAGTAAAATGAAAATGGTTTATTTGGAACATTTATAAGTGGTTTGTCTTTTGATAGATAGATAGATTTTATGGCTATATGTGTACAAACTGTTGCCCTGAGTACATTTAGAAACCCTGCGATGGTGTGAATATCCCTCATTATTGTTATCCCCTGCTGTATTTGAAAATGTAATGTATTGCAGCATGAGCGATATGAATGCAGTGTGTATGTAAGACTTGTCTGTAATAGGCTTATAGTTGGTTGGGAAATGCAGACTTCACTAGACAAATGAAATTGACTCATGAGCCACTTATCACTCTCAAGCCCTTTTCTCAACTGGTATTAACATCCGCCTCGATTGATCTGGTCACAAGAAGACAGCACATAGCTGTTCACACCTGGCATTATGAATGCATCTCCAGTGACCACTTGTGAGAAGGATTTCATCCATCATTTCCACTGGAGAAAGGCTGTAGCGCAGATTTATTAGTCTTCTGCTGCATTTATTTTCAGGCAGAAATGTCCTATAACCCTAGGTCCTATTAGGATATTTATGAAAATGATGTCATGTGATTTTTCTGTTGCAGTCACCATATTTGGGACTAAAGTTGTGGTATTGCTGCACAACATGATCGAAAATGTCATCTCAGTGACTTTTTTGGTTTGGCTTTTTCAGAAATGTAATTAGTAGTTACTATGGTATGTATCTATCCAAAAACTCATGAGAAAAACACACTTATTAAGCAAGTTTTTAGACAATTTTAGGCTGACTGAATGCATTTATCACTACATTTCTTAAACCTAAATAGAAACATCTCAGTGTTGTTTTGGTAAAATATATCAGTTTTCATAAAGTAAAGATGTCAAAGTATATTATTCAGCTGTAATGACATCCAACAGGCTTTTCCAGGCCAAATCAAATTTACACTGACACCAGATATGCTTTTGTCATTTGTCATGATTATGTTGCCAAATAGTGTGGTACCCTAACCTGTAAATAAAACTACTGTCCATTATATTCTGATTAATATTTTCTTACAGGCAATACTTTTGCCAACTGGCTTTGTACTTTATAAATGTCAAGCTCCCACTTCTGCTATGCCTAAACCATAGCCATTTCCTGTTCTTGTTCATAACTGCAGATAGTTTCACTTCCTGCTGATCTCTTTTATGGTGATGATGCTTCCTTACTCCAAACAGGGGTTTATAAGAGAGTGCACTCACCATCCACTTTAACCTGCACATTCATGCAGTTGTTTAATCAGCCGATAATGTGGCAGCAGCACAATGCAAAATTCTGTGTAAACACTTTTTCCACATTATATATACGTGTGTGTGTATATATATATATATACACCCTGTACAACCTCCACCCTATACCCTACACCCTATAAACCAACTTCTAACAAACAAATAAACTCAGATGACAACAAAAAACACAACAGATTTCAGTATGTAGTCATTTTTCCCAAAAGGTAAACCAACATTCACAAACCACTACACCCTTTCACAAGCCAGGTGTTACTAACGAAATGCACAAGATTAATTAATCATCAAGAAGTGTTACTATCCCTATAAAAGCAGAACTTTTGGCAGTTTGGTGTTATGGAGCACCTAGGTGTGTGTCTACATCATGCCAAGAAGAAAGAACATCAGCCATGATCTCAGGGGAGAAATTGTTGCTGCTCATCAATCCGGAAAAGGTTATAAGGCCATCTCCAAGCAATTTGAAATTCACCATTCTACAGTGAGAAGGATTGTTTACAAATGGAAAGCTTTCAAGACAGTTGCCGATCTTCCCAGGAGTAAGCATCCCAGCAAATTCAGTCCAAGGTCATGTTTAATCACCGTTTAATGCTCAGAGATATAAAGAAAAACCCAGAAGCTACATCATGTGACCTACAATCCTCTGTAAGCACATTAAACATTTATGTTCATGACAGCACAATCAGAGAAAGACTGAACAAGTATGACTTTCATGAAAAGGGTGGCTAGGAAAAAGCCCCTTCTCTCCAAAATGAATATAGCAGCAGGGTTTAAGTTTGCAAAACTGCATCTTAACAAACTACAAAAGCTCTGGAACAATATCCTTTGGACTGATGAACCCCACTGAGATGCTGTGGCGGGATCTTAAGAGAGCTGTAAATGAACTGAAGCAATGTTGTAAAGAAGAGTGGGACAAAATTTCTACAAAACGATGTGAGAGACTGAAAAACTCCTACAGAAAAGTTTACTTCATGTTATTGTTGCTAAAGATGGTTCTACATATTATTGAATTACAGGGTGTACTTATTTTTTCCCACCTGGTTTCTGAATGTTACATTACTTTTGGGGATAAAAATGACTACATATTGAAATCTGTTGTGTTTTTTTGTTGTCACCTGAGGTTATTTGTTTGTGTATAGAAGTTGGTGAGGAACACAAAATTGTTATTTAGGCCCTGATAAATAAAAACATAGAAATTAAGGAGGGTGTACTCCTAAGGCTGTATATGTAATTATTATTTAAATAAATTAGTAATACTAATAATTTAATAATAATTCTATGAAAAGAGGCACCAGTCCAATGGAAAAATTCTCCCAATGAAATACAACTAGATGATGATTGTATCAACAGGATAAAAACTTTTAATAATTTGCCTAATATCTTAAGGATATTTGATTACTCCAATTAAGTGAATCCTTTGAAAATTTGTAGAATTTGTGACAGGAAAGAAAACACACAAATAAAATGCACCAAGTTTAAAAATAAGAAAGCTACACATAAATATATTATAAAACATACACTACGTCATGTGTCAAAAGAGGATACAGTTGCAAATGATGCTTTATTAAAAGCAGCAGGCTGGTAAACAATTCCAAAATGTAGGTCAAAAAAAGAGTGTCAGGCATTCAGCAAACTGGTTGGTGGCACAGCAGGTTCTTTAAAACCTCCTGTCTTCTGGTTGGCCCATTCTAGAGATTAATTTTCCTGCAGGGAGTGTTTGATGGGCCTTGGCTTGGGCACAGTGTGAGCATGAGATTATGAACCTGTTGATATCAGTCACCATGTTGGGGCCTAGCTGATGGGTCTTGCGGACACGTGGGTGTCTGCTAGCTGGGGACGTGTGGTTGGCACATGCAGTTTCTGTGCCACGCTGTCAGTTAATCAGCAAAGTCAGTGAGCAGTTTGTTCACAAGAGTGCATTTTAAGAACTGGCACATCCTTAAATAGTGTAATATCATACAATGATGAATTATTTTGCACAAATTTTGCACTGATTTAATTACTTTTGTTAACAGTGTAGCCTAAAAAAGCATTGAAGCTGGAAATGTAATTCGTAGCATATGTACAGCTGTTAACTGAAGTGTGGTTTGGTGCGGTCTATGCTGCACAAAGCCCACAGCGTAAAAATAGTGACATCCTGAAACATCTTTTGCTTTAACTATGATAAAGACTAGTCAACTACTTTTTTGAATTACTGGTCGACTAGTAAAAAATAGTATTCATGCAACCCCTAGTCAATATGAATATAAATCATAAATGTACTTGCCCCTGCTTATACATACATCATATTCAAAAGACCAAGAGGAGAGAATTAAATCTAAAACAGAGTTGACATACAGGTGTAAATAACTTTGACACTAAGCTCTGTATTGTTTTTGGCATTTGCCAGCAATGATATATTTTGATGCTTCTGGGAACAGATTTTAAATTTTTTGCCTCCCAAGCTTGGAACTGAGAAGCCTATCCTGATTATCATCATTATGGAGGAGCAGTGTTCATTCAAATTTGGTGGAACATCTGTTGCATCTTAGGTCTGAAGATAGAAAGAATTAAAACAATGTAAATTTACTCTTCAGTGAACAGGGACAGTGGGGTCAAAATATAGTGGGAAGAAGAGAACATCTCATAGTATATGCCTCAATGTGGGGTTTTCCTGGGCCACTAGAGAGAAATTGAGTGGGCAAGTGGAGGGAAATGGGAATTCCTTGATAAGAACACAATATTGATTGAGTATAGAGGTTGAAACACCATGTGAGGGAGAGTGAAGGCCAGCCCTAATGGTGTGTTCCTCCAATGAGGGCTGTTCTTGCAGTTGCCCAGTGGAATCATCTTGTGGGTAAAAAAAAAATAAAAAATACAAAATTGCTGAAGAATTGATCCAGAAAATCAAAAGATAATAACAGTTTAAATACAGTAATCTGTACAACAACATAAAATTTCAATACAATGTACTGTATACAGAGTTGTCAGTATATTTCATCCACCTACGTTGTAGCTATAATTTTTGGGCATTGTATCAGGAACTTCTAACATATGAGTAATATTATACAATTCCCTGACTGTAACTGCAAGCCAGAGGTGATGGTGGTGAGGAAAAACTCCCTGAGATGATATGAGGAAGAAACCTTGAGAGGAACCAGACTCAAAAGGGAACACATCCTCATCTGGGTGCAACGGATAGTGTGATTATAAATCATTCCCTTCTATAACGGACAAATAGTGCAAATGTGCAACCAGTAAATTCATCACAGTTTTCACATGAAGTCCGGATTGTTGAAACTATCCACTGTCCACTGATGGAGCCCTGAGTACAAAACTGCTTGCAGCAACCGCAGCCCCAAAGCCACTACAGTACAACTCTCCATATGAACCGCAGTCCAAAGCCATCTCCACCGTCCCCAAGCAGCACCATCCCCAGCAATCCCAATGATCTTCAGGCCGTCCATGTGGGGCCCCAGCAGCAGCGAGTGATCTCCAACCGATGAGAACTCCAACCAGAAGTAGGGCATCAGGATGGATCAGGCAGGTCTGGAGAGCAGAAGGGGTCAGGATCACTGGCATCTCAGGAGTACCATGTGTAGCTCGACAGAGAGAGAGGGAGAGAGAGAGAGAGAGAGAGGGAGAGATTGTTAGGTAAGCTTTTGTCCTCTAATGGTTAAGCATGATGTACTTTGCATGCAGAGTGCAAGCAGGGACTCCGGCAAGACTAGCTATGACAGCATAACTAAAAGGGAGAGCCAGAAGCTAACACAGACATGAGGGAGTCCTGGGACATAAAGCAGCCAGACAGTTTTAACTCGAAGTCTATTTTGTTGAAGTTATCAACTGTTCAGTGATGGAGCCTTGAGTGCAAAATTCGTAGTTCGTAGCAATTGCTGAAGACAGAGGAGCTGACCCCAGCTTGGGTCCCTATTTTCCAATATTCATTGGACTCACACACTTTTCCCAACTGTTATTACACCAGTGACAAAGAAACCTTGTTCAAATGACAATAATGACTGCAGTCCTGTGACTTTATCTTCTGTTGATGAAGTGCATGAAGAAATATGTGGTATCCATTCTCAAAGCTGAAGTAAAGCCATGGTTAGACCCATTTGAGTTTGCTAACAGACAGGAGTGGGGCACTGATGATGTGATTAACACCATCACCCATCTGATCCTTAATCATCTAGAAGACACTAATGCATATACATGCCTTTTTTTTTATTTTAATTCAGCATTTAACACTCCACAGCCCCACATACTTTGAAACAGATTACTGTCAACCCTTTTAATATTAAATGGTACTTTTCATTCTTCACAAATCACATCCAATATATAAAACATACGAGCACCAATCTCTCTGACCCCAACACCTTCAGCAGAGGTGCTCCTCAGGATTGTATGAGCTCATCTATCCTTTTACTTTCTACATGAATGAGTGTGTGAGCAAACATCCACACAATTACATAGTGATGTTCTCTGCTGATAATGCTATCTTAAGTCTATTAAGTTAAGTTTCTCACACAGATTAACACTCTGCAATAGAAACCTTTGTGCATTGGTGTGAGGTTAACTACCCAGTTTAAACGTGAGGAAAAAGAGAAAAGATGGTATTGGATGGTATTGTGGCATTTGACCAGTATGCTTTTACAAATACCTAGTTGTCCATATTGATAATACATTCACCTGTAAAGCCCAAGTTGATAATCTAGTCTTAGAGTGTCTAATCTAAGATCAGCCAGAAACATTTTTGTTTTACTGAGTGGTTCTAGAGAGCTTGATCGGTTATGGGATACAGGTATGGTATGGTAATCCCACAGCACAATTAAAATCACAGCTTGCCTCCATTGTGAAAAGTGCCATAAGAGTCATAGGAAAGAAGGAATACATGTCACTTTAATCCATTTCTCATTAGTCCATGCATCTATCCATCCCATATCCTCCACTCTGAATATCAGCTCCTGCCCTCTGGGAGAAGGTGCATGTATAGTGATAAGATACTCTTATAACTCTGCTGGCACAAGAACTCATTTGTATATTTGAACACTCAGTTTCAATTAAAAAAATAAATAGCAAGATCTAGGGAGCTGTGCAATTCACTGTTGCTTAAGCTTTTATGGTAAATATTTAATGTGGATGTTTTTGTGGACATACTGTATACTGTGTGTATTGTATGTTGCGTATATGTATAATTGTATGTATATTTATTGTTGTATTTTCATTTTGTCTTATCCCAACTGTATTGTTGCTTTGATATCATACCATCCCAACCCTCCTTACTTCAACACATTCCATTTGCTTCACTGTTGGTTTTATGCTCTGACTGCTTGATTTTGTGTGTTCTTTGGAACATAGGCCCTTATTTCTTTATTCTTTCTTTATTATTATTTTGCATGATTAAAAATACACAAAAAGAAAAGTAGTAAGAATACAAATATACAGTGCAGGGAGAGACAAATACCCGTGAAGGCTTATTTAAAGCCTCTACCTTAACAATGTTAAATTTTCAAAAGTTATAGAGAACGCTAAATTAACATACAGAAGATAATAAAGCTACATCAGAATGATAAACTAATAATACCAATATATATCATAACAACAAAAATATAAATACAGAAATAGGTGAACAGCATGTATATATGTATATGTCAGTGTGTATGTGCATGCACTGTATGAATGTGCATACATGTATGTATTCATCTATAAAAGATGCTTGAGTATATATGTGTGTAAGCATGTATAAGTAACATGAGGGGGATATTGGTTTATACACCTGAACAACAATAATAATATATATCACTATAAATGAAATAAATAAAAAATAATTCATGGAAACATGGAATACATAATAAAGGGAAAAACAGTTACAAGACAGCAATTAAATGATCTTTTAAACTTTTATAGCATATTATAGACGAAAATTTTTTTTACCAGGTGGGAAAATTTGATACCCCTAAATCTTATTGAGAATTGACCTGTACAAGTGAGAAATTTAGGAAAATGAAAATCTGAAGATTGATGAGTTGAGTAAGAATGGACCTATGAATTTGCTTTAAAGTAAGGCTTGAATTGCTCAGGAATATTCCCTTCACTTAAATGTATCTTATAAATGAAAACTATTAAATATTGAAAAATATTAATGTTATAAATAGTAAAAATCTGAAATTTCTGAAAAAAAAAGGAGACGATGAAATATATGACTCTGATCGGGTTACAATCCTAACAAAACATTTCTCTAGAACCAAAATTTTATGAAGAGTAGTAGGAAAAGTACTTGCCCAAACTATATTACAGTATGAAAGATAGGGATAAATTAGACTATAATAAATCTAAACCATGTAGCATAAGCAGTTAAACCAATATTCGCATTCTTAATCAGCGAGTTGAAATTTGAATGAGAGAGAAGGGTTGTGTCATCTGCAAACATTATTGGAGTAAGGATATTTGAGACATTAGATAAATCATTTATATAAATAGTATAAATTTATTTATTTAAATTTATTTATTTTACTTATTAGGCAATGGTTCTGTTGTTTGTTTTTTTGAATAAATTGGCCAGAAAAACCCGTTGATACAGTAGAATAGACATGGGTCAAAGATATGAGTAACTAGAAACTAGATGTGAGGTGACAATATAGAATGATTGTCAAATGAAATTACATGAATTATTGTTTGAAAATGCTGATAAGCACAAAACAGAGTATTGAAGCTGCAGAGCTAAAAGTGGTACAGTTTCTGGCAGGTGAAAACAGACGGAATGCAGTAAATACTTGTTCTCTTAGTGAGATAGGACTACACAGTTCTACATGGCTGCTTTAAACATAGTTTTAAAAATGTTCAACTTAATATTTAGGCATTTTGAACCACAATAATTAAGATGTAAGTGGATTTCTGTGATTAGACTTAAAGCAAAGGTGCAAGTCATGTTAATTTTCATCAAGCAGACATACAGTGGATATAAAAAGTCTATAAAAATTGCAGGATTTTGTGAAGATGAAACAAAGATAAATCATGTTAGAACATTTTCCACCTTTAGCAACCAACAAATTTCAGGGAGTGGAGTCAGAAGCAGATGCAAGTGCAGATATTGTTTAATTGGTGCAACACAAACACAAATACTAAGAACATAAACTAGAAACACAAGAACACAACAAACACTAGACAAAGTGTGCTGCCAAAGACAGAACTTAAATACCAGTGCTCATTAGACATTAATGTGACTCAGGTGCGCATGATCTCGTGACGTGCTGCTGGGTAATGTAGTCCTGACAACAAGATATATCTAGCATGACTAGATACTGCATCTTCCACCAAGGAAGATGCTAAAGAAAAGAGTGATTCTGCCTGTGTTTAGTACAAAACGCACACCAAAGGAGAGTTCCATGCCCAGCCAACCTGACAAAAGGAGCCAAACTGTGATAGGAGAACTAGGTAATGTCCATTTGCAAAGGCTTTTTCTCACCTATGTAACTACTAGTAAGATGGCTAGTAAGTTGTTAATAAAAGTAAATACTCATGTAACATTGCTAGCTAACATTATGGTAGCTAATTGTGTTTTTGCTAACTTCAGTTATGTGGCTCAGTGTAATTTTGAAAGACCTACAGTTGCTATATATTCTGGCTTGAACATGTATGGTTATATAATCACTGTGTAACAGTAACTCAAAAAATCTACATCTGTTGAGTCATTTCTGTCCTTGAGTAATCCATTCATTCCATTGTAATAAATTACTTAAAAAGCAAAGTGATTGCTTATTAGCAGTAGCCAATTAGCTATCTGGCTTCACTGAGCACTGCCCCCATTCCTCCCTTCTCCCTCCATTCCCCTCCCACCCAAATATCCATCATAACCATTGTAGTTTTTAAAATTTTGCATCCACCTCCAAGATGCATAATCAGGAGGGGGTTTCCCAAGTATTCTAAACTGGGAAATCTTGCTACAGAGTGTTCCTTTAATACCTTTGTCAGATATCATAAATAATATATTTTATACAGTTGGAAATATAACATTTACTGAACACATAGAAAAAGCTGAAAAAGTGCTGTACGTCTGGGACAGAAAGAGACACTTCAGCAGGTTGCTAAGCAGGTCAGAGCAGTTGTTGAAGAAGAGGTAATAATAACTGTAGAATGAACAGTAAATTCAATCTTGAATCTGTTGCCTCTTGTAGATGATGACCATAATGATTGCCACGAGCAATAGGACAGCTATGACAATTCCAGCGATGGCTCCTTCAGACAACTGGCCATCCGATTCCCTCTCTCCTGCATTTGTACATAAACCACGCAAGATACAGAAACACATACAGAAATAGAGACATTACAATGCAATCCATACTTATTTTATAGCATATCATGACCTGCCATATCACGACCAATTCAGTAGAATCCATTCATCCATTTTCTGTACCGATTATCCTACACAGGGTCGGAGGGAGTCTGGAGAATATCGCAGGGTACTCAGGGCATAAGGCGGGCGACACCCTTGACGGGGTGCCAATCCACTGCAGGGCACAATCACACACACACACACACACACACTCACTCTGGACAATTTAGAGATGCCAATCAGCCTACAATGCGTGTCTTTGGACTGGGGAGGAAACTGGAATACCCGGAGGAAACATGAGAGAACATGCAGACTCCACACACACACAGGATTTGGGAATCGTGGAGACAAGAATCGAACCCCAACCCCCAAGTAGAATATGGATTTCAATTCAAGTGAATAGTGACAACAGATTTGTGCATGGACTTTACCCTTCACCACCAGACTGTTAGACTGATGAGATTAAACGCTTCACAAGTATACACTGTTTGTGTATTTGGATTTCTGGATTCCCAAGTTATCCAAGGAGTATTGTAGTAGTAAGTAAAGATGACTGGACTTGATTTGTGAGCAACTTGGTATAGATACTGGTCTCCCGAGTGGCACAACAGAAAAGTGTTCACCCTATAATTGTGAGCTCATACATGCAGAAGGGGCAGATAGCGGAGTGTGTTGCATGAGCCACCTCCTGACGTTGCATGAGCAGCAGTTTTAAAAAGATGCGGTTGGCTGGTGTCACATGGTATAGATACTGAGAAGAAGTTTTAGTTTGTTACAATGACCAGTAAAAAGATTTCCTCTGACCACAGAAATTTACAGTTTTTATTTTTCAATTACAACCTGCATTAAGGTCTTGTTACCCATTTAAAATATTTTTTTAAGTTCACATGTACATGGAGGTTTGGACTCACCTGCGAGAGTCAGTGTGATGACCTCTGAAGTGACATAACGCTTGGTCTTGCTGTTGTAGGCAATGCAGCTGTAGTTGCCACTCTGATTTCTTCCAAAGTTGGAGAGAACTAGTGTAGCAGTGTTCTGGGGAAGCTTGACTTCATTAAAAAGCCATATGATCTCAGCAGCAGGGCTGGACTGGGCTGAGCATGACAATGTGAGGTTGGATCCCTTGTTCAGGACATCATCAGCAGGCTCTCGTTTTATAGTAATAAGATCAGGGCCATCTGAAGATTCAGGGGAAGGATGTGTGATTAAGTTGGCAAAGTAAGACAATTAAAAGTAATTAGTCATTCTTTGCCAACTTAAAAAAGATTAGTCTTTTTTTTCAAGAATAGGTCTCTGAAGGTTAATTGGGTGGGTTCAACAATTTAATTATTATTTTTACATTTTTTTCCTCGAGCTCACCCTGCCACTTTCCGCCCATGTTCACAAAGCTCTGCCCCGAAGACCTACAGTGGCCTGTAGAGTACATTTCAGCTAGAATTACCAAGTTCAGCTATCCTAAGAATTAATTAAATTCAATTCAGTTTTATTTGTATAGCGCTTTTAACAATGGACATTGTCACAAAGCAGCTTTACAGAAATAAATGGATTCAAAAAAATATATTGTTAATATGTGAATTTACAATTCACATATGATTGTGATTAGCATTATCATTAGCATCATTAGACATCACTTTCAAATAACAAGGTTGCCTGTTTATTTATTAAGGTCATTGTCTTACTTTGTTATTTAGATATAGGTGATAAAATGACCTAACTAAAGAATAATGATGATAGAATAACAGAATAATGGGGAAATGAATAACAATGAACAGTAGTGTAGTAAGAATAATAATACACAGTCCAATAGTAAGGCACCGCATAATAAAAAGGTATTGATGTATGGCGCTCTCTCTATACAACAAGCAACTTTAATTAATTCTGCTTTACACTTTACCCAGCACACAGTTCTTACACAGAGGTAGCTGATAAAGCCAGACACTTCCTCCAACTGACTAGCTCATGTTTGATTCGCCTGTCAGTTCCACTCGACACCTCAATGCTGAAATACAACGGAGCACTTCTGCAGTGCTCTTTCACAGCTAAAACACTTTCACTAACTGTTAACAACAGTGAATAGCATGGCTATAGGCTAGTTTACATTTGATTTATCCTGAGTGACTGAGCTCTGTAATAGGGCTGGCTGATGTTAGCATTTTATCAGTTAGCTTTTGACCACCTGGCCATTCAAGTGCACGAAAGCCAATTACAGCATTAAAACACACGGGATTCGGCTCATTATGATTAATGACAATTAGATTTCACTTATCCTGAGTGACTTATGCAGGTACTCTGCTTGTTACAGCAGCTAGAATTGGAGTACAGTGTCTCCAGTGTGCCGGGTGACTGATGTTAGCATTTTAGCATTTAGCTTTTGCCCACTCAACCATTCAGCATTTTTTTTCAGCCACGTAATACACTCGTGCTGTGGCCATGGCTTAAACCATTTTTTTAAATCATGCTCTGCATACTTTCCAGGTTATTTGTGTTATTTGTATATTTGAAATATAAATCGATTGTTGCACCAATCAGCATTTAGTGCATGTTAGCAGACACTCTTTAGCACTCAGATGTACACTCAACAACCCTAGTTTTTGTGGACTTACAGTTGACAGTGAGGGTGAAAGCAGAACTGGTTGCAGATTCCACTTGGTTCTTGGCTATGCAGTAGATTGGCCCTTGCAGGTCTGTACGAAAAACCTGACTAATGGCGAGCTCTCTGCCGTTCTGCACCACATGCTTCCCATCCACCACCACGGGAGCTGAATTGTTCAGCCAGCTGTACGAGAGATCAGACCCTTTGGCAGAGCAGGTAAGAACTACAGTGCTGTTGAATTCCACTGCTTCAGGAAGGTTGGAGAAGATATTCACATCTGCCAAAGGCTCTGTGGGAGATGCATGGGTTTGTTAGAAAAGAGAGGGTCAAAGAGGCATACAGTTAAAATATATTCATAATATTCAAAACATTAATTTTGCATTTGTAATTTTCCACCACAGTTGGTGTACTTTTTGGAAAAAAAAAAAAAACTTGACTGATTTAGATTCTGACAGCTATAATCGGTCTCATTCACCATGTGAGTGCTCAGTGATATTTCTTATACCTCTGGTTCAACAGAGGAGAATTCAAAATCTCACTGCAGTCTCAGTCTCACACTCCTTTTAAATGAGTACATGAGGCTGCACAGAACTGGTGCATTTTTTTCCGAATCTCCGTTCAAAATGGCCAAACCCAGTTCCCATCTGAGTGTTCAGCATCGCTTTTATGTTTCTAAACTTGCAATAAAAAACAAATACAGATGTGGACAAATTTGTTGGTACCCTTACAGTTCTTTGAAAGAATGATTCATTGCTCCTGAAAAGTGATTAAACCAAAAGCAATAGTCTCTTATATACCTGCCTGCCTATAGTATGTGATAGATTAAACCAATAAAATTGTGAAGAGAAATGACTTATTGTTTATTTTACCAAGATAATCTAAAACAGCCTGGACAGATTTCTTGGTTCCCCTAAAAAGATTAGAAATTATTGCATTCTAATCATGTTTCAAACTAATTTAACCTTAATTAGTGTCACAGGTGTCTTCAATCTGTGTAACAGCCAATCAGCCTATTTAAAGAGAGAAAATGTGCCACTGTGTAGGTTGGTATCATTGTGTGCACCATACTGAATATAGACCAGAAAAAGCAAAGGAGAGAGTTGTCTGAGGAGCCCAGAAAGAAAACTGTAGATAGCCATCTTAAAGGTAAAGGCTATATATCCCACTTACCTTAAAGAACTCCTCACCCCACAGATTTCAGCATGTCCTCTCCGCTCTACAAACACTCATCGTCTCCTCCCCCCTAGGACTAAGACCCGCACCATTGGGGATCGAGCCTTTTGCGCCGCTGCTCCTCGCCTGTGGAATGCCCTCCCTGAACATCTGAGGGCTCCACAAATGACTGATGGTTTTAAAAGGGGTCTAAAAACGTACCTTTTTAAAAAGTGTTTTAATATTTAGAGTTTAAATTTC
>CM040483.1:10596455-10613826 GCA_022758105.1 Pangasianodon gigas
GAGTCAGAGCTAGAGGTAGCAGAGCTGAAGATGTTGAGGTTCTCTTTGGGAGTGACAAGGTTGGACAGGATTAGGAACGAGTACATCAGAGGGACAGCTCATGTTGGACGTTTGGGGGACAAAGTTAGGGAGGCCAGATTAAGATGGTTTGGACATGTTCAGAGGAGGGAGAGTGAGTATATTGGTAGGAGAATGTTGGGCATGGAGCTGCCAGGCAGGAGGCGAAGAGGAAGGCCAAAGAGGAGGTATATGGAGGTAATAAATGAGGATATGAAGCTAGTGGGTGCAAGTGTTGAGGATGCAGAAGATAGGGATAGGTGGAGAGTGAAGATTCGCTGTGGCGACCCCTGAAGGGAAAAGCCGAAAGAAGAAGTCAAAACAGGAGTAGGCCAGGTTTTCATTTCACTGCAAGTTATGTGCTGTATATAACTGTGTATGTGACAAATAAAATCTTGAATCTTGAGACTTAAGTCTTAATCTTAACTTAAGAAAGTGTCTGTAATAAACCCCCAGATTCCTAGAGGATACTGAACAGATCTTCAAGCAGAGATCATTCTTTAGTCAAAGATCACATTGAGGTGACAGTTCAATAGAAAGTGAGAATTGAAACTGATTTGAAACCGTAAGATTGAAACACCAGGTTTGTCCTTGATATTAGAAAATTAATTCACACGTTTCATAAAAACTCAATATTTCATGTGAAATTATTGATGTGAAGTTGTCTGGAAGTCTATATTTTGCTTCTATCTTCCTTTAGAATATTTATGGACTGTGATCTTCGCAGACCCACTCTCATCACTAAACGGGCCAAGAATGGGTCCACTAGGACCTGCTGGGGAGATGTTAAGGTTTGTGGAAGAAAAAATGTATAAATGATAGCATGACCCGCAGCAGCACATAAGTGCAAGGTGGTATTTATTTACAATGCAGCAGGAAAATAGGAAAAATCCAGTGGTAAGGTAATATTTACAAGTGCACAGTCCAGAAAAACAAAGAAAAGAAAAATATTTACACGTAGATATGCAAAGTATCTGCAATATACACCCTTTTAAATAATTCATGGAACCACTGTTGCATGCTCGCCAGGCTTGTCAAAAGAAGACAAACAAAACAAAAACCCACTATAACAACACCCCTCCACAGCAAGATGAGTCTGGGATCCCCTTTTATAGGTCCAGACTCCACCCCTTTTTGGGACCACACCATTACCAGGTATAAAAGTTAAGTACATATCACCATATGTACCACACATAAATACAAATATACACATTTATACACACCATACTAATATGTAAAAGCCTCATTTAAATCAATAAAGACAATATTAAACAATACACCTAAGCACACTTTTTACAGATATTTTTCCACCCTGTTCCCCACAAAACAAAAATGGTTTCATCAGCTTCCGTCTGCACTGTGCTGGCGTGAAGCGGTTCAGTGACGTAATAACCGGTCACCGCTTGATGGCTCTGTTTGGCCATCAAGGTGTGTTTGGTAGCATGTGCCTTGTGAAATCCAAAGGGAAGGACCGTAAACTGGTATAGCCTCAGCGGCATCATGAAGACAGTGTACAGCCTGGAGGTGGGATCAAGGGGCCAGTAGCCCCGACACAAGTCCAAGGTGGTGGTGTTCTGGGCCTGTCCTATCCTTTTTAGCAGGTCATGAATCCTTGGCATAGGGTAGGCATTGAACTTTGACTGGGCATTTAGCTTATGGAAGTCAACCCAGACATGCATAGATCCATCCTTTTTGGGTCGATGACCAGAGGACTGCTCCATTCACTGGTGGAGGCTTCTATCACTCCCAGCTGCTTCATCATCTCAATTTCCTCCTTCAAGGGAACCACAAGTCTTTCTGGCACTAGGTAAGGCCTTTGTTGTGATGGAATACGGTCAGTAAGATGGATGGTGAAGTGGATCAGCTCTGTGCATCCAGACGTCTTGATGGAACAACGGATGGAAACTGGTTGAGGAGGTTCTTGAAGTTCAGACCTCTGCGGCTCCGGGAGGTGTTCTATGGTCAACGTTGTTGACTGCCTTTGTGGTCTCACCTTGGGAGCTGGTCCATCCTCCTCCATGTCACTTCTCAGCAGTGCTGTCTCTGGGGTCTTACTGGGTAGCTCTTTCCATTTTTTTTAGTAGGCTGACATGGTAAGTTTCTTTTGTTAGGGTGGTGAATTTTATATGTTACTGGACACATTTTCCTCATGACAGTGTATAGCCCATGCCACTTGGCTAACAGTTTTTTCATTGAAGATGGTAACAGTAGCAGAACCTTCTGCCCTGGCTGGAACTGATGAAGCCTTGCCTGTTGATCTTCCTTTGAGCTTGTTACACTTGCTGCAGATTTTCCCTCAATTGTTCTCTGTAGTGCTTGAGCCAGTCCCTCATCTCCAAGACAAACTTGATGATGCTCCTCTCCTCTGTATTGGATGTAGGGGTCTCAACCCTTCCGCAGCAGGTCCAGCAGTCCTTGGACTTGCCAGCCATACACGAGAACAAAGTGGAGAATCTGGTCGAGGCTTGAGGTACTTCCTTGTAAGCAAACAAGATGAATGATGAAGCCATTTACATTTATGGTGTTCAGAAAATGTCCTTATCCAGGGTGACTTACATTCATCTTATTTGTCCCAGTCCCATCCTGTGTCCACGATGAACTTCCGCAGCCTGGACTTCAGGGTCTGATTGAATCTCTCCACCAATCCATTAGTCTGTGGGTTGTAAGAACTGGTTCTCAGAGTGGTGATGCCCAGTTGCTAGTGGAGCTGTTTCATGAAATGTGAGGTAAAGTTCATCCCCTGATCTGTTCATATCTCCCCTGGGATGCCTACCCTGGAGAACAGCTGGATGAGGGCATGGATGACTTTGGGCATGGTGATAGTACAGAGTGGGAAGGTTTCAGGGTATCTTGTGGCATAATCACAGATGACCAAGATGTATCGATGTCCTGCACTGCTCTTTTCAAGTGGCCCCACAATGTCCATGGTGATTCGATGGAAAGGGGCAAAGATGATGGGCAGTGGATGTAGGGGTGCTTTGCCCCCGATGCACAGCACTGCTCTTTTGACAGGTGGAACATGTGGTGCAGTATGTCTTGACATCAGTATACACTGTTGGTCAAAAGCATGAGCTGATGCATGTGTATGTTTTCTGCTGAGCAATGTGGCCAGCCCATGGGACTATGTGTGGTAGGTACAAAACTAGGGGACAATAAGACAGGGGAACAACCGAACATGTCACATATCCAGTTTGCACATATAACACATCATTCACAACAACATATTGCTCATCACACACATTAGACTCACTTTTACGCTCACCTTTGGCAAACAAAGGTTTCAATGTCTCATCTTGTCTTTGCAATTTACCAATATCTTCTGGGATCCACCAGCCAATTACCTCAAGACCCTCCATAGAAGCCTTGGGGACTGGGGCACCCACATAACTCGCCAAACACCGCTGTCAGCGTGTCACTCCCCTTTTATAAGTCCAGACTCTTTTTGGGACCACGTAATTACCAGGTACAAAAGGTAAGTACATATCACCATAAGTACCACACATACATTTTATACACCATAGCAATATGTAAAGCCCCCATTTAAATCAATAAACACAATATTAAACAATACACCTGAGCAGTTCTCTGTTTCTTTTTACAGGTATTCCCCCCCTTTCCCTGCAAAGCAAAAATGGATTCAGCTGGCATGATGTGGGCAGTGATTTCATAACTTGCTGCTCGAAGGCTCTGTTTGGCCAGTGCAGATCCGCGACCCAGAAGACTGACTACCACCACACACCACAGACCCGACAAAGACAAACAAAATAAAACAACAAAATAAACTATAATGTGTGTGTGATATTCAGGAGTGTAGATACTATATGGTAGAAAATGTAATGAATATTATGTCCATGCACTATCGGCGTCGCGTCTGCACCCGCTTCTCCAACAGCAGAAACAGCAGAGGATGAAATGGAGCATGATTGAGGCAAGTGTGTGTGTTGCCAGTGCTGCCATTCCCAGTGGTGATGATCACTTCATCACATGGACAGATTGGTATATGAACCGTGAAAGTTCATATTCAGATTTAAAAAAAAATAATTTTCTCAAAAATGACTAAAAAATCATTCTGCTATTTCTCTCGGAGGTGCTGATGTTTATTATGAATATATGTACTATAACATCCCTGCCCCTGCAATTTCTCTGCACATCAGTGTTTTTATACTCTTTTCAGTAGTTAAACTCAAACCATTTTATTTACTGCAGGAGTTTACAGTTGTGATTATTCTTGCTGTGTTCATCCCTTTGGAAGCAAACAATAATGGAGTGCTTAGGGAAATATACAAGTCTGTGAGTAAATTACAGATCGCACAACCGGATGGCTTCTTCATCATTGCTGGGGACCTTAATCAGGCTAACCTCAAAATATTCTTGCCTAAGTTTCATGAAAATGTCAAGTTTGCAACCAGAGGAAAGAACACATTGTATTGGCATCCACAAACTTACCTGAAGCCTACAAGGCTGAACCCTGCCCCCACCTTGACTACTCAGAGCATATTTCCATCATTCTAATTCCAGCATATAGACTCCTCCTCCTACTAGGGACCAGGCCAGTTCTCAAGTAACTAAGAATATGACTAAAGGATGACACTTCAGCTCTACAACACTGCTGTGACTGAACAAACTGGTGTATGTTCAGAGAAGCAGCTACCTATAACAACACCACCAATATGGAGGAGTATAGATGATGTCACTGTCTCTAAGAACATCATGGTAAGAGCCAACCAGAAACCATGACTCACAGCCAAAGTGCGGTCTTTGCTCAGATCTCATGATGTCTTCGGATCAGGTGATGTGACAGCACTCAGGATGGCAAGTTCTAAGCTGTCTTGTGCCATCAGAGTGGAACAATGCTCAGAAGATCCATGGCCATTTTTAAACCACCAGGGATATGTTCGTATGTGGCAGGGCATTCAAGCCACCACGGACTACAAGGCCACAGCACATGCAGGCATCAGTGAAGTATCCTTACCGAATGACTTCTACACATGGTTTGAAGCACAGAACTACATCCCTGAAAGGAAGTCCACTGGTCCACCAGACGACCAAGTACTCTGTCTGTCCACAGTGGACATAAGGAGAACTTTATCTAGGGTTAATCCGCACAAAGTCATAGGACCTGACAACATACTGGGTTGAATACTTGCAGACATCTTCAACATCTCTTTGAGGCAGGCAGTCAAGTCCAGTGCTTCAAGTCAACAATTATCATACATGTGCCAAAGAGGTCCTCAGTGACATGCTTGAATGACCGCCCCATAGCACTCAACTCTGTCATCATGAAGTGCTTTGTGAAGATAGTAATAAGACATGTCAAGACATCATTTCCAGCCTCATTTGACCCATTCCAGCCCTACACCTAGCTCTGTCTCACCTTTACAGGAAGGGCACACATGTCAGAATGCGGTTCATTGACTTTAACTCAACCTGCTGGCTTTCACTCCCTCACTCTATAAATGGATCCTGGACTGCCTGACTAAATGGCCACAAACTGTTCAGATCGGATGTTCAGGTCCATTACAGCACTGTCACTTTATTTCTATAATTCATGGATTTCTATGCTGCTATTGCTATTTTTTCCCCTACTCACCACACACCACCCACTCTCAATTTTTGCGCTACATGTTGTCTATTGTGTACGCTGCTGTCTGTGTACCTCTGTAATGTCAAAACATGGCCTTGGAGAATGCTATTTCATGCTATTGTATACTTGTATATGGCTAGAATGACACTGAAACTCTCTAACTAACTTTAACATTCTAACATTTCCATAGGTGCGGTTGCATGCTTTTTTCAATTCTTTTAGACTTGTATATTCCTGCACAAACATCTCTTTTCCTACCACAGGCACAATGCTCAATGCATGGCTCAAGACACCTACATTTGTATTATTATGTTCTGTTTTAAATGTGTTTTAGATTAAATCTAGACACAATATAATGTAAAGTGTGCATTAACTGAGATTCATGTATTAGGAACACTTAAACCTGAGGTGTGAAACATAGATTGCGGGCAGGGATTAGCCCGATTATGGTTCTTTTACAGCACCCAGATGAATTTCATGTACCTTAATTTACCATTAGCAAAATTTGAGTGATAATGATGGTCAACCAATCACTGCTTAGCAGTTGTCTCTGAGTGCTACTTCCTCAAGAAGTGAATGAAAAACACTGGCAAAACTCATCAGAAGAAACTGCATTTGGTGGCAGTAAACTAGTCAGAATTATTTGGTTAAGAGATGGTTAAAATGTGTTAAGGAATGTTTATGTTGATAATCTGGAGGTTGGTGCTGATTTTATTTCATTCCTCAAGCTGAAAAAGTTTTAGATTAAACTATGTGGAAAATTCCAGTCAGAGCTATTAACAGCAGCTCTTAAGGTAAACTGAACTTGGAAATCTAGGTCACTATATTCGCTAGCATCCCTTTTAGTATGATATCTGATGATAAATGACCTTACAGAACAAAGTTTAGATCAGTTAGCTAGCTAAGTTAGCCTTTCTTAGCTTAGCTGCTGTCATTACTCAGTTAGCCAAAAAAAAGTCAGACTAATGAAGACTGCAATGCTCACATGCGATTAAAACATTCTGTTTGAAGATGAATATTAATGCATTTATATGCATGCATCTCTTATATTTTTTGAGGTCTGGCAATCTAATGTTTTAGGTGATTATGGTTCAGATAGTTTGTGCATTCTGAATTTACCTTTCAGCTAAATTATGACAAAACTTTTATGAGGGGTTGTAGATGTGTAATTGGCCTAGCACACTAATTTTTTTGTGGTCAGACCCACTTGACACTGGACTGAGTGTAACGTATAACATTACCTAAAACTAGATAAAGACCCCTGATTTAAACAAAACAATGTCATGGTAGTGCTGAACATGGTGCAGATCTACTCTTCCCAGCAGCCCCAGCACATCACATGCTCATTTCACATGCTTCACTGATCACCCGCACCTGTTTCCTGTTTCACCTAATCAGGACATCACATCTCTTGCCTGCTCCACTAAGTGTATCGCTCTCCATGTAACTTGTCAGCCTAAGGGTCCCTATTAGCAAGAAGACATTTCACTTGGTGGGTCCAGGACCCTCTCTGAACAGCACATTGTGCTTCAGGAGCCACGCATTTAGGGGGGTTGACGGGGTTGGGTGGTGGGGGCACCTCCTTGCTTGGCCGAGGACGTTGCTCTGCCTCCCCGCTTCACTGAGGATGTCACTCTGTCTCCTTGCCCCGCTTAGGACATCACTTTTTCCCCTTGCATTGTCATTTGCTTTGCTCCCCCATGCTCTCGCGGAGAACGTCTCTCTTCCATCTGGCCTCACAGAGGAATGTGAACTTGATGGAGTGAAAGCAGTGAGTCTGTGACGGACCCTTTTTTCTATTGATTTGTTCCGTTTTTTGTTGAGTTTTTGAAAGTGCACTGAAAAGCGCAGCTGAATAAACATGAGCCATGAACTCGGCTAAAATTCTGCCTGCCTCTCGAGTCTTCCTCCACACTCTCACATACTAGGTTCTGCAAAGTGGTTTAACAAAAATATTGCATTAACCGTTTAGGAATTACAGCCATTTTTACAGTCCTTCCATTTTCACGGGCTGAAAAGTAACTGGACAAACTAACATATAAAAAGTCTAGACACCCCCTTTTACTTTTTTCACTATATAAAAATTAAAGTGAAAAAAAAATCAACTTTTCTTTAGAGAAAAAAAGAAATATAAAAAAACTTACAATAACCCAGTTGCAAAAGTATGCACACCTCTAAACTAATACTTTGTTGAAGCTCCTTTTGATTTTATTTCACCACTCAGACTTTTTGGTCAAGAGCCTATCGGTGTGGCACAGCTTGACTTGGCAATATTTTCCCACTCTTTCTTGCAAAAACATTCTAGATCCATCAAATTGTAAGGGCATCTCCAGTGCACAGCCTGCTTCAGGTCACCCCACAGATTTTTAGTTGGATTCAGGTCTGGGCTCTGGCTAGGCCATTCAAAAACCTTGACCTTTTGGTTAAGCAGTCTGTTTTGTATTTTTATGTTTATACACACGGTTTAGGCAAGATAATGTCTGTTGTAAGAATTACAATGACATTTTAAGTATTTGGGAAAAAAAACTAAAATATGTTAAATATGTTAAATTATATAGCATTTATTAGCACTCATATGCAAATAAAGCTATAGGATCTGGGCAACATCTGTCTTGGATAAGCAGGGGTTTAATGTGTGGAGCTGGACCAGTGTTGCTCTAACTGCAACCGATTCTGTGCCACATTTGGACCAGATATGAAAATGAGTCATGGGTCTGTGTCTGATCTGGGCTGAATATAATAAAATTAAAGGCTGAGCTGGGCCAGTTCTGGCCTAAATTCACATCAGATGTAACAGAACGTATCTGTGCTGGTTTTGGCCTGTTATGCAAAAATAAGCCAGGCCAAATCTGTTCACAAGAACTTAGAGAACATTAACTCGCTTAAATGACAAACTCTACCCTGTTCTTTTCAAGTTTTCATTTTACCATCTCCTACAGACCAGGCTCCACGAACACAAAGGCTGACGCTCTCTCCTGTTTCTTATCAGCTCCTCCCAGAGAAACCACAGAGGAATGTATCCTACCTCAGTCATGCTTTGTAGGGTATATAACCTGGGACACTGATTGGGACATAGAGAGAACACCTGAGGAGAGTTCCTGCACACTGCCCAGCTGACAAATAATATGTGCCTTCTCACCTCAGAGACAAACTGATTACATGAGCTGACACCTCAACAGCTACTGGACACCCTGGCACACAATTTCTTCAGGGCAAATACTGGTGGACCCGTATGCTCCAAGACATCCACAAGTTCATTTCATCATGTTCCTCATATGTCCTAGCCAAAGTACCCACTCCCTCTGCCAGCTTGCCTTCTTCCCATAGTGCATCCTGGTGCCATCTCTTCCCCAGGTAAGCGACGCACACGCACCCAGCCATCCATATGATGTAAAAGAAAATGTGATTCATCAGACCAGGCCACCTTCTTCCATTGCTCCATGGTCCAGTTCTGATGCTCACGTGTCCATTGTAGGTGCTTTCGGTGGTGGACAGGGTCAGCATGGGCTCTCTGACTGGTCTGCAGCTACGCAGCTCCATACACAGCAAGCTGCGATGCACTGTGTGTTCTGACTCCTTTCTATCAGAGCCAGCATTAACTTTTTCAGCAGTTTGTGCTACAGTAGCTCTTCTGTGGGATCGGAGCAGACGAGCCTTCGCTCCCCACACGCATCAGTGAGCCTTGGGAGCCCATGACCCTGTCTCCGAGTCACCGGTTATCCTTCCTTGGTCCTCTTTTGGTAGGTACTAACCACTGCATACCGGGAACACCCCGCAACACCTGCTGTTTTGGAGATGCTCTGACACAGTTGTCTAGGACTTTAATAGGAAACATGGCAAGCACATCACACATGACACTGTTGCCAAACTTAACAAATTCAAAAAGACTAGAAGTGTTGCGAACCAACCGAGAAGTGCACATCCACAAACATCCATGTTGGAAAAGCAGATGGTGATGTCTCAGAAGGAACCTGAATGATGTCATGCTGAAAATTAGGGAGTATATAGCACGTTAGAATGACTTGCCTTATTTGTTTCTAATTACAAATTTTGGCTTAGATGATTGCTGTGTGCATTATTGAGTCAGTAAAAAAAGTTTTCCAAACATTATTTTTCCAACAAAAAAATTTAATGTTACAGAAAGATGTATGCTAGTAAAGAGAAAGTAACAGAAAGTAACATATTACATATCAGACCACTTTTCAGTCACTTTTCAAAACACATAATAAAGGCTGTCAGATTTTACCTGCAAAAAAAAAAAAAACAGTAGCAAGTGTGACACTCAAATGTCACACATTTCCCAAGATGCTCAGAAAAATGTACCAGACAAGAGTCTACTAATTAATTATTATTATTTCTGTTTTTTAAAAAAAGGGCTCTCACACCAAATATTGACTTTGTTTAGTTTTCTGCTATTCATTGCTCTTTATAGAATTTTTTAAAGTAGAAACATTTAATGTTATTATTTATCATATTGAAGCCATCTTTGCTTTACAGCATTTCTTAACATGTGCCTAAGACTTTTGAACAGCAAAAATTAGCTTGCTTTCTTGATTTTTTTATTTATTTAATATTTCTATAGGTAATGCCATTAATATGAAATGACTAAGCTTCACAAATCATTCATTAATTTGGTGTGTGTAAATATAAATAAATATGTGATTTAAACTCATAAGTGTAAAATTGTGACACACACACTATATATATATATTATATATATATGAGATTTACATTAGTTCATATTTTACATATATATACTAACACATTCAGGATACGAACATTTACAGAACTTACAGGTTTTTCATGAATACCAAATTGTGTAAATGCTCCTATAAACAAATTGATAAACGAGGCCCATTTTGAGTGGTGATATGGCGCAAGAGAGCAAAAAAAAAAGAGCATATTTAGTCACATTCTAATTAACACCTTTAACAATATTTGTAAAGTGTCAGATTTGACATTTCACTGTAGGCCTTATTTAAAAATTTAAAATTTATACTTTCTGATGGCAAATATTTCATCCTTGTTTTTCTTTCTGCCAAACACTGGAAGTGCTGTTTTTGAAATTTTTTTTTTTTTTTTTTGCGAAATTGCAGCACTCCTTAGTGTAAAGGTTGGTAGATATGGTAATATAATATAATCATAATAAACACCACTAGATATGGTGGCAGTGTAATATTGTGTAGAGACGGTGTAGATTAAATGGTTATATCACAGATGCCTAGTCCCTGTGAGCGGTGATACTTCTTTCCTGTGTGAATGTTCTGAAGTCTTTGGAAACTACTCGAGTAAAACTCTTTCCTCACTGTGAGCAGTGATAAGGCTTCTCTCCTGTGTGAATGTGCTGGTGTTGATGAAGCGCACCCTTTTGAATAAAACTCTTTCCACACTGTGAGCATTGATACGGCTTCTCTCCTGTGTGAATGCTCTGGTGTTGTAGGAGATGATCCTTTCGCTTAAACCTCTTTCCACACTGTGAGCAGTGGTATGGCTTCTCTCCTGTGTGAATGCGCTGGTGTAACTGAAGTTCAATCTTTTGAATAAAACTCTTCCCGCACTGTGAGCAGTGATGCGGCTTCTCTCCTGTATGGATACGCTGGTGTCGTTTAAGATTTCTCGGGTCAGTAAAACTCTTTTCACACTGTGAGCAGTGATACAGCTTCTCTCCTGTGTGAATGCGCTGGTGTTGTTGAAGAGCACTCTTTTGAATAAAACTCTTTCCACATTGTGAGCATTGATACGGTTTCTCTCCTGTGTGAATGTGGTGGTGTTGTTTGAGATAGCCCTGGTGAGAGAAACTCTTTCCACACTGTGAGCAGTGGTACGGCTTCTCTCCTGTGTGAATGCGCTGGTGTAACTGAAGTTCAATCTTTTGAATAAAACTCTTCCCGCACTGTGAGCAGTGATGCGGCTTCTCTCCTGTGTGGATACGTTGGTGTCGTTTAAGATTTCTCGGGTCAGTAAAACGTTTTCCACACTGTAAGCACTGATATAGCTTCTCTCCTGTGTGAATGTGCTGGTGTAGTTGAAGATTATCCTGATGACTAAAACTCTTTCCACACTGTGAGCAGTGATACGGCTTCTCTCCTGTGTGAATGCGCTGGTGTTGTTGGAAATGACTCTGTTGAGAGAAACTCTTTCCACACTGTGAGCAGTGATAAGGCTTCTCTCCTGTGTGAATGCGCTGGTGTCGCTGAAGATTACCCTGATGACTAAAACTCTTTCCACACTGTGAACAGTGGTACGGCTTCTCTCCTGTGTGAATGCGCTGGTGTCGTTGTACAGAACTCTGATCAGTAAAACTCTTTCCACACTGTGAGCAGTGGTACGGCTTCTCTCCTGTGTGAATGCGCTGGTGTTGTTGGAGTTGACTCTGATGATTAAAACTCTTTCCACACTGTGAGCAGTGATGCAGCTTCTCTCCTGTGTGAATGCGCTGATGTTGCTGAAGATGATCCTTTCGATTAAAACTTTTTCCACACTGTGAGCAGTGATACGGCTTCTGTCTTGTGTGAATGTGCTGGTGTCGCTGAAGATTGCCTTGATGAGTAAATCTCTTTCCACAGTCTGAGCAGTGGTGAACTTCCTTCTGCATTTCTCTGTGAGACGTGTCTGAACTGAGAGTACCAGATGATGTTTGCTGACAACTGGAGCCTTTTGTAGGTATCTGAATCTCATATTTAAACTCTCCTGATTGCTGCAGTCTCACATACTCCTCGTAGTGGCATCTCTTTATGTGTTTGTTGAGGTAAATTTTAGATGTATAGGAAAGCGGGCACAAGGAGCAGGAGAAGATTTGCAAAAGACCGTCAGTTAGTTCTGAAGAATACAAAGAAAACAAAAATATCAGAAACTCAATATGAAATGCAACAAAATTATAAATCTATTGTTGGGAACTAACCCAATGTAAAGGAGTGCTAAAATATTTTGAGGTTAAGTAAAAAAACATTATTTAATTATATATAATAATTATTTATTGTCATTGAATTTGCAGATACCCCAAGAGAATATTAATGTACAGTTTCCCCAGAAAGGACACTTTTTGGACACTTAAGCCAAACTTACAAATGTATGAATTTCACTGCTTTAGAAAATATCAAATCAAGTGGCATTTATTTTAAAGAAAAATGACATAAGCACCCTTTACAAGCAAAACATTTTCCAAAAAATAGATTTAAAAATTTAAATTTAAATTTAAAAATAAAATAAATTTAAAAATAAAATAATAATAGATATATCTGTCATAATGAAATAAAACATTTGGACACTTAAGTGTATTCTGCTTGTCACGGTTACTCCATAGTTATTTTGTGATGAACTACATCATGTGGTTATGCTGCTAGGGGACCTGTATGAAATTAAAGGTAACTGACTACATACATCCACTAAAAAAATACCTTGGGACCAGCTGATTAAAAGTAATTGCAAAAATGCCTAGAAAGAACAAAATCAGTTTACAGAAAGTTATAGCATCATCTGTTTACACAAAGAAGGCCACTCTCTTCACCAGATCAGCAAACCTTGTAAAAATGTACAAAGATAAAGGACTTGTGACTGTAAACAGACAACATACAGGCAGACCCAGAAAGACCACCAGCAGACTGGGCAGGATAATTGTCTGTAAAATCAAGAAAAACAGGCGAGAAACAGCACCAAGGTTTGCTTCAGACATCAATAAGAATTAACAGATACAACTAGAGTAAAACTATTCAAAACAGGATCAATGAGCATGGGCACAGAGGGAGAGTAATGTGGCAGAAACCATTCAACAGCCTCAAGAGTAAGAAAGCAAGGGTGAATTTTGCAAAAGAACATGCACAGAAAGACAACAGCTTCTGGAGAAGTGTCTTATTTTCAGATGAATCCTAATGGAACTTGGATAGATCTGATGGTAGTGTGTTTGTTTGGAGAAAGCCAGGAGAAGAATTCCAACCAAAGTGTACCAAGCGTACTACAAAGCACGGAGGCTATATAGACTATAAAGGCTGGGGCTGTTTTTCCTACAGTGGTGTTGGCGAGCTGGTGTTCATTGATGCCATTATGAACACAGAAGTGTACAGAGGAATTTTGGATGCAAACTTGTTGAGATCAGCAAAGAAATACTCACATGAAAGAAGTGGACTTTTCAGCAGGATAATGATAATGCATACTCTCTATTAGCCAGCAAACAAATCAAGACCTTGAAATGGTCATGTCATATAGCCACACGTCACTAGCCAGTAATATTCTTCTTCTAGTAATCTTCCAGTAAGCTTCCAGTTTCTAAAGACTCGGTAATCTGTTGTGAATGCAGTAGCATTGTATCTTACTCTTACTGTAAGTTAAGGTAAGGCAGGCTCGGGTAGCACACCAAACTTACTGTGTAACCACACAATCATGAGAACTGTAATAAAGTGCAGAATCATAATCAAATACTATTCAGCAATCTCCTCTCACCATATCCTCTACCTAAAGTAACAAGACATTGACACATGTGGTCAGCTGGTAGACAGGCTCTGTACAGTTGATAACTTCAACAAAATAGACTTCATGTGTAAACTATAATGAACTTTCCTGGTTACACAATTGCACTTTTTAACCATATAGTATACAGTTTAGAAGGGAATTATTTATAATCGCACTCTGGCTTGCTTAGGGATAAACTCATAAATTTAAAGTTTATATCCTGAATTTATGTATTTCTGTGTGTGTATATACATATGTATACACTGCTCAAAAAAATTAAAGGACCACTTTGACAACACATCAGATCTCAATGGGGAAAAGTATCATGCTGGATATCTATACTGATATGGACTGGGTAATATGTTAGGAATGAAAGGATGCCACTTCGTTTGATGGAAATGAAAATTATCAGAGGGCTGAATTCAAAGACACCCCGAAAATCAAAGTGAAAAAATGATGTCCATTAGTCCAATTTGCTGAAATTTCATTGCAGCAACTCAAAATGGTACTCAGTAGTTTGTATGGCCCCCACGTGCTTGTATGAATGCCTGACAACGTCGGGCATGCTCCTAATGAGACGACGGATGGTGTCCTGGGGTATTTCCTCCCAGATCTGGACCAGGGCATCACTGAGCTCCTGGACGGTCTGAGGTGCAACCTGGCGGCGTCGGATGGACCGAAACATAATGTCCCAGAGGTGTTCTATTGAATTCAGGTCAGGCGAGCGTGGGGGCCATTCAATGGTATCAATTCCTTCATCCTCCAGGAACTGCCTGCATACTCTCGCCACATGAGGCCGGGCATTGTCGTGCACTAGGAGGAACTCAGGACCCACTGCACCAGCGTAGGGTCTGACAATGGGTCCAAGGATTTCATCCCGATACCTAATGGCAGTCAGGGTGCCATTGTCTAGCCTGTAGAGGTCTGTGCGTCCCTCCATGGATATACCTCCCCAGACCATCACTGACCCACCACCAAACCGGTCATGCTGAACGATGTTACAGGCAGCATAACGTTCTCCATGGCTTCTCCAGACCCTTTCACGTCTGTCACATGTGCTCAGGGTGAACCTGCTCTCATCTGTGAAAAGCACAGGGCGCCAGTGGCGGACCTGCCAATTCTGGTGTTCAATGGCAAATGCCAATCGAGCTCCACGGTGCCGGGCAGTGAGCACGGGGCCCACTAGAGGACGTCGGGCCCTCAGGCCACCCTCATGAAGTCTGTTTCTGATTGTTTGGTCAGAGACATTCACACCAGTGGCCTGCTGGAGGTCATTTTGTAGGGCTCTGGCAGTGCTCATTCTGTTCCTCCTTGCACAAAGGAGCAGATATCGGTCCTGCTGATGGGTTAAGGACCTTCTACGGCCCTGTCCAGCTCTCCTAGAGTAACTGCCTGTCTCCTGGAATCTCCTCCATGCTCTTGAGACTATGCTGGGAGACACAGCAAACCTTCTGGCAATGGCATGTATTGATGTACCATCCTGGAGGAGTTGGACTGCCTGTGCAACCTCTGTAGGGCCCAGGTATCGCCTCGTGCTACCAGTAGTGACATTGACCCTAGCCAAATGCAAAACTAGTGAAAAACAGTCAGAAAAGATGAGTAGGGAAAAAAATGTCAGTGGCCTCCACCTGTAAAACCATTCCTTGACAGGAGGATTCCAGATCAATCCAAACCAAAGCAGTGGACCTCAGAATGACTGAGAGACCCCAGTGAACACAAAAATCTCTAAATGCCATTGTGGGTTTTTTGTAAATAAAACTCATGGTTTTAATCCCTGTCATCCCACAGACAATGGAACAGTTTAGGCAGCAGATCATCCAGAAGTGTCTCTAAAATCTTTCATCAACATTATGTTAATTACTCTTTGAAGAAAAATGCAAAATGACGGTGTATTGCTTGAAATCGACTTACAAAGCGATCAGGCCTCCACGGACCAGTGCAGCTCACTCAGGCCCCTGAGTGGTATAAGGCCACCCAAGGTCAAGTGCCATCTCCACAGCCCAGAGAAGGAAGACCTTCTTGGACCATTGTCGCTTAGAAGGTACCTCAAATCCAGAATCCTAGAAAGTAGCATCTTCTCTATGTTCCCTTCCATCTCTGTTAAATGTCTGCAACCAAACATGTACAGTCAGGTCCGGAAGTATTTGGACAATGACAGAGTTTTTGTGATTTTGCCTTTATACACCACAATGGATTTGAAATAAAACAATCAAGATGCGATCGAAGTGTAGACTTGTAGACTTATTTTAAGATTTTCCACAAAAATATGGCATTTACCATTTAAGAATTACAGCCATTTTAAGCAAAGTACCTCCATTTTCAGGGGTTCAAAGGTATTTGGACAATTGACTGACAAGAAGGTAATTGACCAGGTGCGGTCCATTCCCTCATTACTTCAAGACAAATGAAGCAGATAAAAGGTCTGGAGTTGATATCAGGTATTTAGTTGGCATTTGGCAGCTGTTCGACTGGAGCTACCAATATGAAGTCCAAGGAGGTCTCAATGCAAGTGAAGGAGGGCATCATTAGGATGAAAAAACAACATAAATCTATAAGAGAGATAGTAAAAACCTTAGGTGTGGCCAAATCAACAGTTGGGTACATTCTTAAAACGAAAGAAAGCACTGGTGAGCTCAACAACATCGAAAGGCCTGGAAGACCACGGAAGACAACTAAAGTGGATGATCACAGAATTCTTTCCTTGGTGAAAAACCCCTTCACAACATCAACAGAAGTCAAGAATACTCTGGAGCAGGTAGGCGTATCATTGTCAAAATCTACAATCAAGAGACGCCTTCATGAATGTAAATACAGAGGATTTACAACAAGGCGCCACTGGTAACATTCAAGAACAGGAAAGCCAGATTAGACTTTGCCAGAAAACATCTAAAAAAGCTTCCCATGTTCTGGAATAAGATTCTTTGGACTGATGAAACCAATATTAACTTGTACCAGAATGATGGGAAGAGAAAAGTATGGCGAAAGAAAGGAACAGCTCATAATCCAAAGTATACCACATCATGTGTCAAACATGGTGGAGGCAGTGTTATGGCATGGGCATGTATGGCTGCCAATGGAACGGGCTCACTGGTGTTTACTGATGATGTGATTGCTGACAGAAGTAGCAAGATGAATTCTGAGGTGTATAGGGCTATACTCTCTGCTCACATTCACCCAAATGCTACAAAATGGATAGGATGCCGCTTCACAGTGTGGGTGGATAATGACCCTAAACATACTGCGAAAGCAACTCAAGACTTTTTAAAGGCAAAGAAATGGAATATC
>CM040483.1:10613926-10632819 GCA_022758105.1 Pangasianodon gigas
GGCAGAAAGACCCACAAACAAGCAGCAACTGAAGGTGGCTGCAGTGAAGGCCTGGCAAAGCATCTCCAGGGAGGAAACTCAGAATTTGAGTTTTGAGAACATGGGCTCCAGACTTCAGGCAGTCATTGACTGCAAAGGATTTTCATCCAAGTATTAAAATTATGGTTATATTTACAATTATGTCACTTTGTCCAAATACTTTTGAGCCTCTGAAATTGGAGATACTTTGTTGAAAATGGCTGTAATTCCTAAATGATAAATGCCATATTTTTGTGGAACCTCTTAAAATAAAGCTGATAATAAAGCAAAATCACAAAAACTCCGTCATTGTCCAAATACCTCCGGACCTGACTGTATAACTCAGTTGTAGGAGAATCCTGTCTGTCAGTATGGAGGAATTTTTTTTAAAATGTGCTTCCATAATAGTTTGATTACTATTAATTATTTGTAATGAGTATTGTATTAATCAAGCATTAATCAATGTAATTCTGTATTGTTGCAAGTAAAACTTGTTTTTGAATTCTAGCTGGTTTATGGTGCAGCTGTGAGAATAGAACAAGGCCATTGCCACAATAGTGATATTATAAGAAAGCTGCCCATCTTCTGCAGAGTGAAGAATTCAACAGAGTGGCATGAATTTTATGCAGTACATTTGCAAAACGTTTGTTATAATATGCTTTATATACACTTTTGATGAAGCTGTATATGTGTAACTGATCATTGCAGTTTGGTTGAATTATGGTCATAATAAAGTAGAAAGTTACATTGTGTGTTTTATTCATTATATATTTATTTATGCTGTGCTAAGTAACAAACTCTGCTCAAGGTCTAATTCCTAGAAAATAAGAACAAGATGTTCATTATGCTGAAACTGAGAAAACAATTCTTTGAATAACACCTTTGTTTCTGAGGTTCAGAGATTCTCCTCTCTTAAACTATCCATTAGTGTCCTGTCTTACCAAAGAGAAAAATGTAAGCATGAATATTCAAAGATTTGTGTACACTACAAAAAGTGACTGTAAGAGAAGACTGTTGGAGAATCAGATGGTGATGCATTTTTAAGTTGTTGAGCTCTTCTCCCCAGCATTAAAAAATAAAAGAAGTTTCACATTTAAAAAAAAGCTGCATCTTTGTGGTTACCACCACCATGCTTCACTGTAATGATAGTATTAACCAGTTGATGAGCACTACCTTTTTTTTTTTTTAACAGATGTAGATCTTTGAGTTCAGCCAGTGACATCAACTTTTGTCTCATCATACCAGAAAATCTATGGAAACAAGGAAAATTTAGTCCTTTATGTGCCTGCCAAATGCCTTTTTCCCTATAGCCATTCAACCTTAAAAAAATGATTGGCAGAGTATTTCTGAGATGGTTGTCCTTCCAGGTTCTCCCATCCTTGCAAACGATTTCTTGGTTACCTCACCATGTTGAGTTTATGACCACATCATAAACTTCTCAATTTGTACTGTTTAGTTGCTGTACCAACTCATACTCCTCCCTAACAGTTTTACCATAATAGTATTTTTAGACAGTGGCCTATTTGCATTAGCATGAGGAGGTATTTTGATATAAAATACAAAGCACTTTTGTGTTCTGAATAATGGTGTCTGACAAATGCTGTCAATGCATTACAATTCCATGATGATCCCCTATTTTGAGACAGTAAGAATAAAAACTTGATTCTTAAGCCCTTCAAGGTTTCCAGCAAAACTGCAATTTGTTGCTTTGAGATACTGTAGCCAGACTCAATGGGGTCTGATATTAGTTAGTCTATGTTTAGCACCAGGATGCCTTACTGGTGAGATATTCTGTTTTTACTCTAAAGGAACTCTAAAGTCTAAGGTGAATTCACATAGATGCCAGCACTGCTATGATTTTGCCCAGCAACAGTGCAGGGGCCCTAAATCATGCTAGGTGTGTAGTAATAAGCATTGCTTTTTCCAGTACCTACTCTGCAGTGATCGAGAACGGCTGCCCCTCTACATCCAGTCTTGCATCCAGTCACACTTGAATGCAAGACATACATTTGCATGCATTCATTTGCCAAATGGTTTTATTTGAACCAACTTAAAAGTGAGGCAGATTATTAAAAAAAAAAAGTCTTTGCTGGCAGCTTTAGCTAGCTTCTGAGATGCTGATAGGAAAAAAAGCTAGACAAGCTAGACAAAAATATTGAGACTTGAAACAAAATGGGGTTAACAATGTCCATAACAAAATGGTTAACTATTCAAACAATAAAATACAAAAACTTATAAATATCATTTAAAAATTTATTGGCAGTAGCAGTGTAAAGGTTTTCAGTACTGAGCAAAAGTGACTGCTTTAAGACTACATGGGAAGCCTGGCCTCCCCTAAAATGCAGCAATGAAATGTTTAAGTGTCTAGATTATTTATCACTCTTGGTGAAATTCAATATTTTAGCAATTGATCAAATATCTCACTGCAATATCTCACTGCTTGTTCATTTAATACAAACTGTTTTCAGGGAGCAGTAACCACAGCTTAGTAGTGGTCACTTTTTGCAGCAACCTTAAAAAAAAAAAAACACCTTCCTTACTACAGTATAACATTCATTTACTTTATTTACTTTATATTTTTGTGTAAATGTGTAATTGCATGCAACATTATCATCCCAAAAGTGTCCCAAACCAGATTTTATATTGTCCTGTACCCTATTTTTTTTTACCAACCAACAATGGTATGGCATTAGTCTGGAGCCTTGAAAAAGTCATTTCATGCTCTTACTTATGAGGAGACAGAAATAACCAGGAAGCCAGATCAACAGGTGAAACAGGACACACAGAGATTATACACCAATCAGCCATAAAATTTAAAACCAGGTGAAGTGAATAACATTGATTATCTGCCAATTACATTGGCACCTCTCAAAGAGTTGGATATATTAGACAGCAAATGAACAGTCAGTTCTCGATGTTGATGTGTTGGAAGCAGGAAAAATGGGCAAGAGTATGGATCTGAGCAACTTTGACTAGGGCCAAACTGTGATGGTTAGACGACTGGGTCAGAGCATCTCGGAAACAGCAGGTCTTGTGGGGTGTTCCCGGTATGCAGTGGTTAGTACCTACCAAAAGTGGTCCAAGGAAGGACAACCGGTGAACTAGCGACAGGGTCATGGGCTCCCAAGGCTCACTGATGCGCGTGGGGAGTGAAGGCTCGTCTGGTCCGATCCCACAGAAGAGCTACTGTAGCACAAATTGCTGAAAAAGTTAAAGCTGGCTCTGATAGAAAGGAGTCAGAACACACAGTGCAGTGCAGCTTGCTGTGTATGGAGCTGCGTAGCTGCAGAGCGGTCAGAGAGCCCATGCTGACCCTGTCCACCACCGAAAGCTCCTACAATGGACACATGAGCATCAGAACTGGACCATGGAGCAATGGAAGAAGGTGGCTTGGTCTGATGAATCACATTTTCTTTTACATCATGTGGACAGCTGGGTGCGTGTGTGTTGCTTACCTGGGGAAGAGATGGCACCAGGATGCACTATGGGAAGAAGGCAAGCCAGCAGAGGCAGTGTGATGCTCTGGGCAATGTTCTGCTGGGAAACTTTGGGTCCTGGCCTTCATGTGGATGTTACTTTGACATGTACAAACTACCTAAACATTGTTACAGACCAAGTACACTCCTTCATGGCAATGGTATTTCCTAATGGCAGTTGCCTCTTTCAGCAAGAAATTGCACCCTGTCACACTGCAAAAATTGTTCAGGAATGGTATGAGGAACATGACAAAGGGTTCAAGGTGTTGACTTGGCCTCCGCATTCCCTAGATCTCAATCCGATCGAGCATCTGTGGGACGTGCTGGACAAACAAGTCCGATCCAGCTTACAGGACTTAAAGGATCTGCTGGTAACTTCTTGGTGCCAGATATCAAAGCACACCTTCAGAGGTTTTGTGGAGTCATGTTGTAATGGATCAGAGTTGTTTTGGTGGCACAAGGGGGACCTACACAATATTAGGCAGGTAGTTTTAATGTTACAGCTGATAGGTGTATATTTCATCAACAGAAACCTGAGAACTAGCCATAGACTCACAGGTCAGAGCAAGGGTGAGTGGTTAGCTACTACTGTGGCCCCACAGAAATAGCAATAACAGCTGTTGCCGGATCCAGTTCTCCAAAATTTATCATGTAGTATTACCTTTATCCAAATAGCAATTTTATAGCACAGATAAACATGAGGGAAATCTAGCGCAAGCAGTGGCTGGACAGTTGTGTAAATGCAAACATTTTTCTTGCCAGATTTCAGATAAATTCTCACCCCACAACATCTCAAACACCACACAATATAACTTAAAATGTTCAGCCATTGGATAAGAAAGACACATTTTTTTCTTATTTTTCTCAGTCTTTGGATGGGAAAGAAGTACACAGTGGCATACACTTACTTCTGATTTGTTGTATCTGAAACATGTAGACATTATCCCATCAGAAGTCTGCAGTGAGAGTTTGGGGGGATGTGAGTAAAGTAACATGGTACAGCTTTGCTTATTTGTGGGTGCTTATTAACAAGCTGTATCTCTCTCTTGTAATGAACCGAGCCAGAGCGTGTGTGTGTGTGTGTGTGTGTGTGTGTGTGTGCACGCGTTTGTTTGTCAGAGCTTGAGGTGAATGAACAGACTCAGAGCCACTGAAAAGCAGCCAAACCCTACCCTGGCACAAAAAAATAATAAAAGCTCACATGCTATCTGTCCCTGAATCTGCTGTGTTCTTGAGTTGTATCGGCTGTCATTTATTATACCTGTCACTCATCATATATTTCTACCTTGCTTTTGAATAAACAATAGTATTATGCTTTTATTTATTGACCTACCACTCCATATAGTCCACACAGACCATGGGCTGTGCATAAGGCAGCTTATATCTGCAGGAGTCTCCATACACACACAAGACTGTGAGCAGATTACAGACTGCACACCCAGATGGCTTCTTCATAGTTACTAGGGATTTTAATCAGGCAAACCTCAAATTGGTCTTGTGTTTTAAACATTCCATTTGTTCTATATCCCTGCGTGTTTAGTAACTTTCCTATGTTTTAACAGACACGACATCACACATGATAGCTTGCCTGCAACTCGCACCTTGCTCTCCCACAACTATTCTTCAACGGTGCCGAAACCCGGGAAGCTGTTGTGATGGATGGCCTGAACAGACGATATAAATAAATAATTGGATGAGTCAAAACATTGTTCAATTAAATAAGGAAAAACAGAGGTTATTGTATTTGACAGCAAAGAGGAGCATTTTAAAATTAGTACACACTTTAAATCTAGGGCCCTAAAAATCAAGCAAGAAATGTTCACCATTACTAACCATATCCGAACAATCACTAAAACAGCCTTCTACCATCTTAAATCTCCCAAAAAAGACCATTAAGCAGCCCCAGCCCATTGACAATGCTGCCACAAGAGTTTTAACCAGTACAAAGAAGAATGAGCACATTACCCATGTTATTAAAATCTCTACACTGAATGGCCTAGACCCAGAATACATTTCTGATCTGAATATAAACCTAGTCAGTCTCTTAGATCCATGGGTACAGGTCAGCCTGTAGAGCCCAAAATGCAAACTAAACATGGTGAAGTAGCTTTTAATTTTTATGCTGCACACAACTGGAACAAACCCCCAGAAGACCTTAGATGTGTCCCCAAATGTTACCATTTTTAAATACAGGTTAAAACATTTTATTCTCTTGTGCCTATAACGAATCTAGAAGATCTGCATTATATTGTTGCACTTTATTTTAGCATAGCACTTTTAATCTCTTTTTAGCACTGCAATTTTGTCTCATAATCTATTTTATGAAATTACTGTGTTTATGATTATACCTTATGTAAGGTATACCTTATACCTGTTATTTTCTTATTTTTCTCTATGTAAACCAATTTGAATGATGTCTGTGTATGAATTGTGCTGTACAAATAAATTTGACTTGCCTTGAGCCACCTATCCTGAACCTTTCCTGATCCATGACAGTGTAGCCTCTATGGATCCTCCACTTTCTCAATCACTAACAGAAGAATTGAAGGTATAGATGCAAATGTAGCAGCCCTTGAGCAACAGTATGGTCAACCCTACCACCTGGGCCTGAGGAAAATATCCTCTATTTTGCAACCTCTTTGTATATGTCCAGGAGACTCAAAGAGCTTTCCCTTTGCCCTCATGATCTCTAGGTGAAATGCTTCAGTCAATGGGTCAAGGGACTGGAACAGCAGAGCTATCCTGCTCACCCTTTGCTCAGTTGCATCAACCAAATGTCCAGTATAATCTGATAGATTTTAGTATCTGGCTTCAAGTAGAAACACAATGTTAAACTCTAGCCTCTGGTGTCATGGCCAATAGTGATTATTTGAGGTCATTCAGACCAACTTTCATTAAGCCACACAAACGTGAGCCCTCTTATTCAGTCTCTACTGCTTCCTTCTTCCAACAGACTAGATATCAAGCCAATAACCATCTGACTCAATCATGTGAGACTGCCAGAAATCACAAGTCCTGTCCATACTACAATTTCAAAGGCATACACTATATAGCCAAAAGTTTGTGGACACCTGACCATCACACCCATATGTGGTTCTTCCCCAAACTGGTGCCACAAATTTGGAAGCACATGATTGTATACAATGTCTTTGTAGGCTATAACATTACAACTTCCCTTCACTGGAACTAAGGGGCACAAACCTGTTCCAGAATGACAATGCCCCTGTGCACATTGTCATTATCACATGAAGACATGTTTTGCCAAGGTTGGAATGGAAGAACTCGAGTGGCCTGCACAGAGCCCTGACCTCCTGCTGTATGAATGTTATGGTCAGGTGTCCACAAACTTTTGGCCATATAGTGTAGTTTGACCTATTGTCCATGAGTCAAGCAACTGAGCCCTAATGACCTGAGGGAATGCAATGGATTATGTTGGCAATGAGCAAAAAAAACACCAAGCAAGAAATTATCTCAAGAAACCCTTCCCAAAGTGCCAAAGACTACACCTAGGCATCCTCCAAGAAGCAAACATGAAAGCGGGTGATCCACACCCTCAGCACACACCAGTCTTCTATGTGAATCCACAAAGTTATTCACCCAAAGTTCTTCTGACACTGGTCAATTCTTCCAGGCATTGAGGAAGTACAGGGTTCATCTGCAATATTCAATATTGCAGTTGCTGATGATCCTTCCAAACATTATGTAATCAAGGGAGCAATTATATCCCCACAATTCACTATAACAGGACATGACTGTCCAATGAAATATCTCCAGGGGTACTACAAACATCTGGAAGATTTACCTTTACCAGACTTTGAAAAGGTCACTCCATTGTTGCTTACTGGGTAGATAATTCCCATTTAATAACCTCCACAGAAGAGGTCAGAGCTGGACCACCTGGAACTCCTGTCATCATTCACACCAGGTTAGGATGGACCTTACAATGTCCAACTTATCTGAACAGTGACTGTACACTTAAGAACAGTGCAAAATGCATGTTTGTTTCCATATCTTCCTCATCTGAACTCTTGCAAAATGTTTGAAGATTGTGATAAGTCAATGTCTTACCTTATCAAAATGAGTCACTCGATCCAAACCGGAAAAAAGGGTCTTAAATTTGTTGGATAGGAACACTGTGAACCTTGAGATGGATTGTATACAACCTTATGCCACACCTCTATTATGGGAGGGTAGATTACCTGCTTTAAAATCAACAAAAGAGGCAGTATTGCCATTGCTCCTTAGCACAGAGCAAGCGCTCCAAATAAATCCTCATTTAACTGAAGTCTATACCCAAGAGCTTCAAAGGCTAAAATACTCAGGATATATACAGCAAACCACTGTTTCTTGGTACAGTCCTCACCCCTTGGTACAACATTGTCAAAAATATGTCATTGTGTTTAATTTCTCCTTTTCCTATAAAGTCCATATTCTGAATCAGCATCTCCTCCCAGGACCCACCCTTGGTCCTACACTGATTTGTGTCCTCCTCAGATTCTGTGACCATCCTATAGCAATCAGTTGAGATATCACAGGCATGTTCCACCAAGACTGACTTCTTCCAGATGACAATATGTTCACTAGTTTTCTATGGTGTGACCAGAAAACGATAGCACCTTGCCTATGAATGGCAAGTTTTACCTTTTGGCACAAATTGTTGTCATTGTTACACACTACCCAGTATGGTGGTTCAAAAAGCAATCTTGCAGATGACATAACTCACAGTCTTAGTTTAGCCTCTCTGACTGCTTCCTCCATATAGAATTATGGTCCTGCCTTCCTTCCTAAAATCAAAAGACCTATAGCCAAGTATGTCTCCTCATCCTGAAACCACAAATAAATTAGAAATGAGAAAACAGTTCTGTGGTAATACAATAACTGGCTTCTTAAACCAAACAATTGATTTCACCAAATATTGCAGCTGGACTGATCTTGTTGAGGAAACATATCAGTAATTGTCCTCTGCAATCACAGACCTCACTAGGAGAGAGGTGCAAGGAATCCTGTTATGGCAAGTGCAAACTGAAAGCTTTTCTGAGGAGAAAAAAGCCCTCAAAGCCAATTGGCTGATTTTGCACTCCAGCCTATTCTCTACTTTAGCACCTGAATATGACTCCCATACTAGGCTGATTAGAGTGGGAAGATGATTGCGACAGCTGAACAATGCTGAACCTAACATCATCCATCCAGTAGATTTAGACCCCAACCATTCCTTAACCAAACTTTGGATTAAACATTATGACAAAGCCTTATTTCACTCTTGTCCTGAAAGAGTGTTTGCAGAACTCCTTAGGTATTACTGGATCATACATGCAAGCTGTGCACAAACACCAGTGGTCCTGTATGCAGTGCCCTTTACCAATGGATTGCCCTTTACCAAAAGTCATGGCTGTAAAACCAAGAAAAGATGGGGTATTTTTTCAAGTGTTAAACCAGACCATGCATTCACATTGACTTGCTTAATAGTCTTAATATAGACAGTTTTTTAATGGCACTTTGTAGATTCTTTGCCATAAGAGGGCGTCCTTATGAGCTTTAGTCCAATCAAGGAACATATTTCAAAGGAGGAATTAAAGAACTGACTGAGTCTTTTGAAGCCCTCAGTCCTACTTTGAATTCACAGCTGGTTAAATAGCAAATAAACTTTCAACCCTCCTAATACTCCTCATTTCAGTGGAATATTGGGAAATCAGGTCCATCAAAGCAGCACTGTGTGCCATCCTAGGCAACCAGTCAGTAAACGAGGAGTTGTTGAGAACAGTACTTATGGAGATTTAATGGGTATTAAAACTTTAGGTTATGTATTAGCACATTTCTTGGATCTGGACCCTATCAATCCCAATATTTCACTCATGGGGCAGCAAGATGCATCACTACCCCAAGCAGTATATGCAAACCCTAACATGTTGAATTAGAGACAGCGGCTGAAGAGTCAGGTTCTTACAGACCACTTTTGATCCCGATTCATTAGAGAACATCTCCCTAACCTGCAGCCGAGGCACAAATGGAAAGAAATCACTGATAATCCAGCACCCCTATCATGCATGTAATGGACCCTCAACAAACCCAGATTAGGTGACATGGCAGCACTCAGGACAGTAAAGCCTAATCTGTCTCAGGCAGCCAAAGCGAGAAAATGCATATACCCTCAGAAGGTTCATGACCACTTTCAAAATACCAGGGATAAATGTTGGCCATTCAGGCCATCAGCCATAGCACATACCTGCAAAAGCGAACCGTTCCTTCCAGATGTGCTGAACAATAGAACAACATTGTTGTGAAGTAAACCACCCCTCCACTCAGCAACTAGGTACTCTGTTCACAGTGCATGTAAGGAGAAGGTCAATCCACACAAATCTTCAGAGATCTCTCTAAAGGCAGGTGGCCATGCCTTCATATCAACAACCGTCATATCTGTGCCAAAGAGATGTACTGTGACGTGCTTGAATGACTACTCTCCCATAGCACTCCCTTCAGTCATCATGAAGTGCTTTGAGAAGACGGTAATAGGTCATATCCACGCATCATTTCCAAGTCCACTTAACCAACAGTTTGCATATCACTCAAACCAACCTACTGATGATGCTATATCCAGTGTCCTACACACTGCCCTATCTCACTTTGACATTTTTGAATGCTATTTATTTACAACTTAGCATTCAAAACAATTATTCCACAGAAACTGGTCACAAAGCTGAACCTGCTGGGCTTCACTCCCTCCCTCTGCAGTTGGATTCTGGACTTCCTGACTAAAAGACCACAGGCTGTTTGGATCGGATGCAACACCTCTAGCACCTTCACACTGAGCACCTGCACAACCCAGGGCTGCATGCTCAGCCCCTTGCTGTTCACATTGTCACACAACTGTACTGTGAAGCACAGCTCAAAATGCATCAAATTTGCAGATAACTGCATATAGAGTGGAGGTGGAGCAGCTGTAGACTGGTGTCAGCTCAACAATCTGTCTCTTAATACTGACAAGACAAAGGAGATGATTGGTGACTTTAGGAAGACCAGTGTGCACCACCAACAACTGCTCATCTATAACTCTGCTGTACAGACAGTGCTGAACTGTTGGTTTCTAGAGATGCACATGTCTGATGGCTTAACCTGGTCTCAAAATCATTATGCACTGTCCACCTAGACCAGTATTACCTGTCATACAAACAAAGCACAACAGTCTTTTTTCTTTTCCTAACACTCAGGGACATCTATGCTGTTAGTCATAGTGATAAGGTTTTACTCATCACACAACAATCTACTCACTATGCTGCTGATTACTGTATGTACTTGTGGCAGCGGAAGTGATTCTCACCTGTGTCTTATTACCGCCAGTCTACTTATGTGTGTTTCTTTGTGCTTTCAGGACGGCCATAACCAGAAAGAGCGAGAGTAATATAGTTGGCGGCGTGTGAAACACTCAGACATGGAGCATTAACTTGAACCTGAACAGAAAGCCACAAGTTAGTGATGGCCCCTTTTCCGTTGGTTTGTCTTTTCTTTTTTTGATTGAGTTGTTGAAGGTGTGCTGAAAAGTGCAATGCAAATAAATGTGAGCCTGGAAGTCTGCTAAAATTCTGCCTGCCTCTCGAGTCTTCGTCCACATCCTTACACACCAGGGATCTACAGTGGTGCCATGACCCTGATCCTGGTAAACTCAGATGCCGCCTTGGAGGCCTTCCCAATCTGCGGGATCATAAAGTTCCTCACCAGCCTCCACCAAACCCAACACCAAGTGTTTCTCGACCTGCACAACAAGCAGCAGGCTGAGAGCCGGTGAGCACTCCAGAAGCTACTGCAGCCCTCCACTGTGTCCCCTGCCACTGTGCCACACCAAACACTCACCAAGATGGCATCCACTGATGATCCAGAGGCCTTCTTGGAGCTTTTCCTGTGTGCTGCAGCTGTGTGGGAATGGGATGGGCTATCGGGGAAGCCCAGCTGGCCGTATCCATGCAACTGGAGTATCCATCCATGAAGCATCATGAGGGTGTTCCTGCAGTGTGTCGGCCGAACACCAGAGGAGCAACATTTCTGGATGCTGCAGCTTCCCAAGGTGTGCCACCTCTTCCTCCCTACTCCTCCCCTGGTCCCAGCTCCTTGGAACCCGGAACTGCCAGGACCCTGAAACTCCTTCTCCCCCTTTCTTCTTTGATGACTTCCCCAGCTCCCTCTTTCTCCACACAGGTAGAAACTACAGCACTCACAAGGTGGAGAAGCCAGGCATTTTCAGGATCAGTGTTCCCTCATGGAAGCAAGAAGACTGATCCAGATCCCTGACATGCCTCAGGCTTCTACCGGTTGAGCAAGAACACACTGCATGTCAGTGAGTATACAAGGGAGTACACGTCAAGCCTTGGTGGACTCAAGGTGTAACCAGTCCACCGTCCATCAAAGCCCGATTGAATGTGGGGCATTGGGAAACACATGATTGGTGAAGGTGAGGTATGTGCACAGGGATGTTCATAATTATCCACTGTGCCTGTCATTCTTAAATTTCGGGGCCAAAAGCACAGAGTAGAGGCAGTGATTATTCCTCACCTCACCTGTCCACTAATTCCTGGGCCAAATTGGCCAGGATTTCAAGCATCAGTAAGAGAAATGTTTGTGGATGGGTCCTGAAGGAGAAGGCAAGATGTGGAATGAGCGTAGCATTGTTCATTTACCCAAACACAAAAAAAATGTGGCTCGGGATGAACTCAAGGCTATGCTCTACTTGGGAGTAATCAAAGAATACCACAGTGATTGGAGCAACCCTGTGGTCTCAGTGCCCAAGGCCAATGGGTTGGTCCATTATTGTGTGGACTTTAGAACAGTCACTGCGGTGTCTAAATTTGATGCATACCAAATGCCACGCATTGATGAATGGCACTGATGATCAGTTATGCACAGCTCTCTTTTATTCAACACTGAATTTAATCAAAGGATACTGCCAAATTCCCTTGACTCCAATATCTTGAGAAAAAAAATTACCTTTTCCACTCTGTTTGGGTTATACCAATTTGTCATGCTTCCATTTGGTTTGTTTGGAACACCAGCAATATTTCAATGTCTCATGGACAGAATACTCAACCTGCACAATGCATATGCCACTGCTTATTTAGATGACATGATCACTTGCAGTAATGATTGGCAGCGGCATGTACAACATCTGAGAGCTGTCCTGAGATCCTTAAGAGGAGAGGGACTCACAGTAAATCCAAAGAAGTGTGCAAAGGGATGGGTGGAAGTACAGTATCTGGGCTTCCACTTGGGCCATGGGAAGGTGTGTCACCAGATTGATGACAGCAGAGATTGCTGCCTGCCCGAGGTCAAAGACAAAAAATGGGATGAGGCAGTTGCTGGGACTGGCTATATCACAGGTTTGTGCCTAATTTTTTTCAGATATCACCAGCCTGCTGACTGACCTCATTTAAAAGGGAGTGACTGATCCGGTCCAGTGAGCAGAGCCATGTGACTGGGCTTTTTGCCAGGTTAAAGTGGTTTTGTGTGAGGGTCTACTGTTGAATTCTCCTAACTTTTGTCTCCTTTTTGGGCAGAAGCACCCCATACTGTACTTTAACCGGAAGCTCTCAGTAAGGGAGACCAAGAATAGCACGATATTGAAGGAGTGTCTGGCCATCAAGTGGGCGGTCCTCAATCTCAGGTACTACCAACCAGGGCACCTCATTACCCTTTGTTCCGATCACACTCCGCTCCAATGGCTCCACTGCATGAAGGATGCCAATGCAAAGATAGCTTGTTGGTATCTGGCACTTCAGCCATTCAAATTTGAGTTGGTCCACAGGCCAGGGGCACAGATGGTGCAGGCAGGTTACCTCTACCGCCATAAAGCATGCCATCTCACGGCTTATTGCTTTATTACATGGCTACTGATGTACACTATAAACAGGTGCCTGATTTGGGAAAGCCAATGGTGTTTTAAAACATAGTTTACTTAGTCAGTCATATAAAATAGAAGATAGAGAGCTTGCCAGAAAAGTCCAATAACCTCTGGTTTAAGAGTTGAATAAAGTTATGTTCAAATTGCTGTTTGTTGCAATGTTTTGTGAATGAACAATGACTTCTTTTTCCATTTTTTCAGTGTTTTTCAGTGTTTCCAGGGCACAGTGGTATGGACATGAATACAAATACAGCAGTAAACAGATACAGCCAATGGTATTGTGTCACCCCTTAGTGTAAATAATAAAACCGCAAAGAAGCTGCCCTGTGTAAGGAAGGTATTTGCATTACATTACACCAATCATTACATCAATCACTGCACCACATCGGTGTAGGTTTTTGACCTGTTTAATAGACATAGAAGCATCCAGTGTGCTTTGCATCATCTCTTGCTGTCAGTAGGCATGAAAAAGGAAATGAGTTCTATTTCAGTGGTTCAGTTCAAAAAGACAATAACCTAACACACTCGAGGTTTTAGGTATACAGAGGTTTTTAAACAAAAAATTAGCTTTAAGACCAAATAAATATTGCATATCGCTACGTATGGACCTTACCATTTGCAGAGCACTTTTTATTCCAGAGGTAGTCAAACGTACGGCCTAGATCTCTGGCATATTTCTCTTCATACCACACCAAGAGCTCCTGTCCTGGATTAATGGGTCGACAGCAACGGTACAGAATCTCCCCTCGATACTGATATGCCATAAGATTTTGCTCTCCATCATTACGAGCACAATTCACATACCTAAGAGTTTGAAGTAAAGTGGTAGAAAGGGGATCAAAGAAAAAATACCCAGATGTCAGAGATACAGACTAAGAGAAAGCAAGGAATGCATTCTTCCAACAAATAAGGAATTGGAAAGACTTAAAGACTAAATAAAGACCCAACAACTGATGTATTCCTCACCTCATCCAGTTAGCATGCATCTCTCTCTTGGCATCTATGTATTCTTCACACTGCCTACCCATATGTATCTGCAAAAAATGGCACATTTACATTTTATCCATTAAATCAACACATGAGCATATGATTACATGATCAATATCCACTTCTACAACGTTTCTAACGTAGCACATTGTGGCCTTGAAAAGTCGCTGACGAATGTTCTGGCTATGTGGTGCTTGTGATAAATATTATTCTAGTCTGGCTGGTGTCTTTAATTTCTCTTGATATGTTTAATAATGAGGTAACTGCATGCTGTGCTAGCAGCAAGTTATATCACAACTTTGCACTAAACTTTATTTTGCTCAGTTCTCTAATTCTAGTGGCACCACCATGAAGAGCATTACATTTAGATATACAGTGGCCCCAAAAAGTATTTGCAGAAAAAGAGGTTGCTGAAGCAAAAGATGAGGCATGGGATGAGTTTGAAGAGACAATGCAAAAACGATTTTTAAAATTTTCAAAAATGTTCTGGTAAACCATTCAGCACATCAGGAGGGGAGACAAGATCATTCACAATCTTTGCTAAGAAAGTGAGGAGAAGGGGTGACCTCCACTGGGGATATTGTTAAGCAATGGAAGGAACTTTGAGAAACTCCATAACTCAGTGGGCATGCCCTACCTTCAGGAGGGAGTTTTGTCATCCATTTCAGGGCTGAAGTTACTATGGTGGTTAGAAATTGTCAAAGTGGCAAAGCTGTTGGAATGGATGAGATCTGGCTAGAGGTGTTAAAGGCACACTGGACAGGGTTGGAATTGTGTGATTAACACGACTCTTCAATGTTGCATGGTGATATGTGGGGCAGCGCTTTTGACTAGCAAACTGAAACAGTGGGACCTATTTTTTAAAAAGGGCACCTAAGGGTGTGTTACAATTATAGGGAAATCATTCAAGATTCAAGATTCAAGATTCAAAGAACTTTATTAATCCCAGGGGGAAATTGCTTCTCAATGTCCTAGAAAAAGACCATGACAGAGGTCTGGAGAGGAGACACAAGTCTGATAGGTCAACCCCTGTCAATTGTCCAACTATAGGCCAATATCAAACCTTCCCTTTATCTCCAAGATCCTAGAAAAGGTTGTAGCACTTCAGTTATGATTTAAGCGCTGGTTAAAATGGTAAATGACCTACAACAGGCCTCTGATCAGGTTTGTGTCTCCCTGCTTGTGTTGCTTGACTTTAGAGCAGGTTTTGATACAATTGATCATGTTATTCTCCTCCACAGACTAGGAAATAGGTTGTAGGAGTTAACGGAACGGCCCTTTCCTGGCTCAGGTCTTATTTGACTGATCGTTATCAGTTTGTAGATGTAAATGGTAACTTTTCTGCGCATACTCTTTTTTTATATATGCTACCTCTGGGCAAAATTATTCGTAAACATGGTACTAGCTTCCACTGTTATGCTAATGACACACAGTTGTATGTTTTAGCAAAGCCAAATTAGAAACACCAGCTTAATAAAGCTAAGGAATGTGTAAAGGACACTGGATGCTTTACACACAAAAGCATCTTAATTCTGACAAGACAGAAGTACTTGTACTAGGACCACATGCAGCTAGAAGTAAACTTTCTGATTACATAATAACTCTGGATGGCTTTTCTGTTTCATCATGTGCAGCAGTAAAAGACCTTGGTGTGATTATTGACTCCAGTATTTCATTTGAAGCTTATGTAGATTATGTAAATAACGCATTGATTATAAAATTCTATTACTGATCTATACAGAACTGAATGGTCTCACGCTGCAGTACCTGAGCGAACTTATTGTCATTTATGATCCGCCACGCCTACTTAGATCAAAAGTTGCAGGCTATTTTTTGGTATCTTGAATAGTGCGTGCTACAGCTGGGGGTAGAGCTTTCTCTTACAAAGCCCCACACTTATGGAACAGCCTTCCACTTAGTGTTCGGGGATCAGACACAGTCTCAGTGTTTAAGTCTAGGCTGAAAACATATTTGTTTAGTCAAGCCTTTTGTGAATAGTTTTTTCTTAGGTACAGGGGCAGGTCTGGAGGGTTTCACAGGCATAGAGTGTTGTGGTGAACTGGGATGTTTGGATGCTGTCGCCCCCCCACTCTCACACGTTCACTCAGGTTTGTTGACGGTGGAGTGGCTGGCTGCCTTATGTCCCAGGGTGCCCTCATGTCTGTGTTAGCTTCTGGCTCTCCCTTTTAGTTATGCTGTCATAGCTAGTCTTGCCGGAGTCCCTGCTTGCACTCTGCATGCAAAGTACATCGTGCTTAACCATTAGAGGACAAAAGCTTACCTAACAATCTCTCCCTCTCTCTCCCTCTGTCTCTCTCCCTCTGTCTCTCTCCCTCTGTCTCTCTCCCTCTGTCCCTCTCCCTCTGTCCCTCTCCCTCTGTCCCTCTGTGCCTGATCCATCCTGATGCCCTACTTCTGGTTGGAGTTCTCATCGATTGGAGATCGCTCGCTGATGCTGCTGGGGATGGTGCCACCTTGAGAGATGGCTTTGGACTGCAGTTCATATGGGCAGTTGTACTGTGATGGCTTGGGACTGCGATTGCTGTTGTGGCTTTGGGGCTGCGGTTGCCGCGAGCAGTTTTGTACTCAGGTCTCCATCAGTGGATAGGTTCAACAAAACAGACTTCATATGAAAACTGTAATGAATTTCCTGGTTACACAACTGCACTATTTGTCCACAGTTATAGAAGGGAATTATTTCTAATTGCACTATCCCCCACCCAATCACCCAAATGAGGATGGATTCCCTTTTGAGTCTAGTTCCTCTCAAGATTTCTTCCTCATATCATCCCAGGGAGTTTTTCTCTTGCCACTGTGGCTTGCTCATTAAGGATAAAGTCTCATATTTACAATGTATTTACTTCTGTAAAGCTTCTTTGTGACAGTGTCCATCGTTAAAGCATTTTACAAATAAAATTGAATTGAATTGAATAGGTGAACCTAAGATTCAGGAGAAACTATGGTGGTTCCACCCAGGCCATGGAATGGTGGATCAATTCTTTACTCTTGCACAACTTCATGAGGGGTTATAGGAGTGTGCTAATCTAGTTTTGTGTATGTTTTGTGAATTTTGAAGCCTATGATCATGTGACTCAACATTTGCTGCAAGAGTTTGAGGTACCTGGGTCTCAAATTTATGTGATGAGAGACTGCTGATGAGAGGTTGCTGGGCTGTAGCACCTTTCTTGCCTGGCTGACCATAAACTTCACACTCACACTACTGAGGGGAAGTTTCAGTCTGTTTTTCTTCCTATAAAGGCAAAACTGCTTAAACATCTGGGAAAACCCAGCCACCTGCAATGTTACTGGCTAATCTTCCTTCCAAAGCTCTCAACAGTTGTCAGAAAGATCCAGTTATGATCCCCTTTTCAAGCTAGTGGCCCTCAAGTGATGCCGGACATTTGTAAACAATCCTTCTCACTGTAGAATGGTGAATTTCAAATTGTTTGGATATGGCCTTTATAACCATTCCCAGATTGATGAGCGGCAACAATTGCTTCTCTGAGGTCATGGCTGATGTTCTTTCTTCTTGGCATGATGTAGACACACACCTGAGTGCTGCAAAAAGTTCTGCTTTTTTAGAGTTAGTCACACTTCTTGATGATTTACTAATCTTGTGCATTTCATTAGTAACACCTGGCTGCTAATTACTCTCTTAATGATTGTGGAAGTAGGAAGGGTGTACTTATTTTTTTCCCCACCTGGTTTCTGAATGTTGGTTTACTTTCTGGGAAAAATGACTACATATTGAAATTTGTTGACTTTTTGTTTGTTTTCACCTGAGGTTGTTTGTTTGTTTATAGAAGTTGGTGAGGACTTGTTTAGCCCCTGATAAATAAAAACATAGAATTGAAGGAGGGTGTACTTTCCTTTTCCCATGACTGTATACACATGAGAACAAAGAAAATCAAATTTATCAAAATTCTGGCTGTATTTAGTAAGGTTGATCTAGCCCATTTACCACGGCACTGAGGTGGAACTGTCTTTTTAGTGTAAAGCTTAAACAATTACACTTCTTAATTTATTCAGTTTCCTGTAGTTCTTTTAACCAAGTCAGTCAGTAAAATTTTGTCTGGTTTTTGAGTGCTAGTAAGTTTGAGGCAGCTGAAAGTGAGTTTAAAGTGTCTCTACTTATCATTGGCAACAAGAAACTGAAAGATTTGAATTAACATTTATCCTGTAGTGAGAACAAAAAAAGTAGGAAGGCAACATTATCCCAAACACAATTAAATGTTTAATATTTATAGTAAATGAATAATATCTTACCACCCAAGAGTATCCACTGTTCATAGCTTCCTCTCTGTCTACTAGCTCTCCCTGGTAGGGTCCGAAATGTGCACCAACTGGAACAGTCTCCCCTTTATTAAACACTCCCAGGCCTGCATCAGGAATACTGGACTTCTGAATCTCTAGTCCAGGAGGAAGAGTTTGTCTGGCTCGGTCAGTGACCCCCATGGGAACAGCAGTATCAGGGATGAAGAGCGCCGGACCGTGGACCTCACACTTTTTAAAGAAGAAGGACTGGCAAA
>CM040483.1:10635889-10647860 GCA_022758105.1 Pangasianodon gigas
GCCACACAGCTTCAGTTAAACTTACCTCAGGGTTTAAAGCAGAAAGGAGTTTTAAATCCTCACAGTAACGCGCTTTTCATTTCAGATCAAATTTAAGTGTAAGTGTAAACTCTATTAGAAATATTTTAATGCGGTTAGTTCGGGCAGGTAAACAGATGCTCAGGAGAGAAAAGCTTTTCTTCTTCAGTGTTTGCTGGAGGCTGGAGACGCCGCTAGCGGGCGCGTTACCGCCGCCACCTGGACTGGAGTGGAGTTTCAGCGTGGAATAGAATGTGCTGTAATAAAAATACAGTAGGTCACATATAAAGCAGTGAACCATTATACTTTTAAAATCAGTTTTTCAATATTCTGAGTCTCGGGTAAGTTATTAGAATGGAAAGAGCAGAACAGTCTCTACGCATTATCTGTAACTCCCAGTGATATCCATACACGTGGCCCTGCTGGCAATTTAAGCAAAGCATTATCATAAACAGTAAAATGAGGCTTATTAGATATCATTACATATGAATGTAGGATGGTTATTATTAAATTATAGATTAAACTCATTGATAAGCTTGTAGACAGCGTTATAATTATATGGGAAAAATGTAGTTTTGTTGCATCATGCTTATTGGTTTTAATGAACCTGGGGACAGTTTTGCTTTGAAACAAGTTTAACCTGTTAGCTGCCACGCCCCTTTTTGAGCATAGACATGAAAATGAAATATTCGTTCCTGATCTTTCACTGATAAACAAAAAATGATAATAATTCTTCTGTGATTTCAGGAACTATAAGAAAGAACTCTTCTAAAAAAGAGGCAACAGAGGGGTTTCCAAATTTTTGAAGGGAGCTGCTGTCAGAGAGGGGGCAGGAAGCAAAGGCAGGCAAACCAAAGTGGCACAAAATATTTTGTTCTGTACATTTTTGTGTATATTTTTATTATAGTGTACTGTGTAAATATTTATAATGTTAATATTTATTAATGATGTTAATGATTTTGAAGTCCAGTATATATGCAGTATATATATATATATATATATATATATATATATATATATATATATCACACACACATATATATATATATATATATATATATATACACACATATTGTAATGACGAGTCACCGGAGTGGGGATCCATCTGCAGCTATTAATAAAAGGAAGACACAGTTGTACAGGCGTGGTCGAGCAACAGCAAACAGGGTAATCAGAGGCGAGACAAAAGGCAGAGTAATAAGACAGGCGAATGGTGGGGGCAGGCAGCAAACAAACACGAAACGAGAGAGAACAGTCCAGGGTCAAACACAGTAATCCAATAACAAAGGTGGTAACGCTCAGAAATGTCAGCCAGGGCAAAACAAGACTTCGCGGAGAATGCGTGTGAGGCTGAGGCTTAAGTAGTCCCGGTAATGAGCTGCAGGTGAGCTCGTAATCAGTGCTACGCAAGGGGTGATGGGAAATGGAGTTTAGAGGGAGATGTCAATACTTGGGTGATGGTGACGATGCCGGGGTCTTCCGCGAGGACAAGGGGCCGGTTTATCTGGATGGGTCCTGTGAAAGTCAGTGGTGAGTGATGGGTCAAGTATGTCCTTGGCATCGACCCAGGATCTCTCCTCTGGTCCATACCCCTCCCAGTCCACGAGATACTGCAGAATTCCTGCCCGGCGCCGAGAGTTTAAGATCTCCTGAACCCGATATGCCTCCTCACTGTCGATGATGAGAGGAGGGGGTCCCTGGTTCCGGGACTCATCTAGGTCGTCCGCCCTTCTCGGAGCACCAGCTGCCTTGAGCAGAGAGACATGAAAAGTGGGTGAGATACGGTATTGTGGAGGTAGAGCCAAACGGTAAGAAACAGGGGTTATTTGTCTAATGACTTTGAATGGACCCACATACCTGGGACTGAGCTTTCGGCAGGGTAGTCAGAGCCGAAGATCTCGAGTGGAGAGCCAGACCCACGATCCCGGGACATACTCAGGGTTGAAACGTCGGTGGCGATCTGCTTGTTCCTTCTGTCGCCTGATGGCGCATTGGAGATGAGTATGGTCCTCGTTCCAGGTAGTTTCACTCCTCCTGAGCCAGTCATTGACTGCGGGTAGGTCTGTTGGCTCCCCGGATCAGGGAAAGAGAGGTGGCTGGAATCCAAGCACGCATTGGAAAGGTGTAAGTCCGGTGGATGGTTTGCGCAGGGAATTTTGTGCATATTCTGCCCAGAACAGATATCTGCTCCAATCCGCCTGGTTGCGGTGACAGTAGGATCTTAGAAAGCGAGTGATTTCTTGATTGAGGCGTTCAGTCTGCCCATTGGATTCAGGATGGTAGCCGGAGGTAAGACTTATGTTGATGTCGAGGTGTTTGAAGAAAGCTACCCATACTTGTGAGGTGAACTGAGGACCTCTGTCCGAGACAATATCTTCTGGGAGTCCATAAAAGCGGAACACATAACTGCACAGAGTCTCTGCTGTTTCTAGGGCTGTAGGTAGTCTGGGTAATGGTATCAGGCGACAGGACTTAGAGAAGCGATCGATGACGGTAAGGATGGTGGTATTGCCTCTGGAGTTAGGAAGGTCGGTGATAAAATCGATGGCAATGTGGGACCAGGGTCTCTGAGGAACGGGTAGAGGCTGGAGCAAACCCGCAGGCACCTGTTTCGAGGACTTGGTGGTGTTGCAGATAACACAGTTCTTAATGTATGCAATGGTGTCAGTGCGAAGTGAGGGCCACCAGAATTTGTTGGTGAGAAGTTGGATGGATGCCGTTATTCGGAGCTGGGGAGGTCATGAACCTGTTGAATAACTCGGTTCCTCAATGGAAGAAGTACAAAGGTCCTGTTGGGTGGGCAGTCTGCAGGTATAGGATCCATGCCCTGAGCCTCCGCAATTTCGGTCATGACATCCCACTGCACGGGTGTCACAATGAGAGTGGAGGGTAAGATGGGATCAGGTGAAAGGGGTTGGTATGCTGACTCAAACTGAAGAGAAAGCGCATCTGCTTTGGTGTTTTTGGAACCTGGGCGGTAAGTTACTGTGAACTGAAACCGTGTGAAGAATAGAGCCCACCTGGTCTGTCTGTGATTGAGTCTCTTTGCAGCGTGGAGATATTCCAGATTGCGATGGTCAGTGAGAACTGAGAAGGGAAATTTGGCTCCCTCAAGCCAATGTCACCACTCCTCAAAGGCTGCCTTCATTGCCAATAGCTCGTGGTTCCCCACGTCATAATTCTGCTCCACTTGGTTAAGCTTACGAGAGAAGTAGGCACAGGGGAAGAGTTTGGATGGGCTGCCATGACATTGTGAAAGAACTGCCCCGACGCCTGTGCTGAAAGCGTCTATCTCTACTACAAACTCACGCTCAGGATCAGGGTGATGCAGTATGGGTGCAGTGGAGAAACGTTCCTTGAGGTGGCTGAAGGCTCTGTCAGCTGCTGGTGACCATGATAAGTGACCTCCCCTCCTCTTAGTCATTGAAGTCAGGGGGGCTGCAATGGAACTGAAATCTCTGATGAATCGTCTGTAAAAGTTAGTGAACCCAAGGAACCTCTGCATCTCCTTGACAGATGTAGGTTGGGGCCAGTTCAAGATGTGGGGGGTAGCTGGGTGGCGCTGGACCTGCTGAATGCTAAATCGGCATACTCCGAGGGTAGATTAGCTGAGTGCAAGCTGAAGCCAGGGAAGTCCAAGAATAACCGGATTATTGGGAGCTTGTATAACGTAGAAACGGATGATTTCTGAGTGCATGGTGCCAGTAGTCAGGCAGATGTCATTGGTGGTGTACTGGACCTGGCCGGCGCCCAGAGGTCTCCCGTCTAACACTGCCACTGCCAAAGGAGATTCACAGGGTATGAGAGGAAAGTCATGAATTCTCGCGAAGTCAGCATCAATAAAATTTCCAGCCACTCCAGAATCAATTAGAGCCATTGTCTCTATCACACCATCACTAGCGACTAGTTTAACAGGTACTTTGATACACTTAGAAGCATGAGACGATTGACTTACCGCAGAGGCAGCGTGTTGCTTGGGTCTTGTGGGGCAGGAGACTTTCATATGACCGGCTTGGCCGCAGTAGAGACAGAGGTTTCTGCGATAACGACGATCTCTCTCCTCTGGAGAGATTCGAGTGTGTCCCACTTGCATCGCCTCTTGTTCGGGTACTAACGGAGGGTTCGGTGAACGGAACGTTGAACCCCTGCTGGGTCTCCTAGAGCGAATCAGATTATCGGTGCGAATGGCGAGATTAATCAGTTGATCCAAAGTTTTTCCCTCATCTCGACAAGCGAGCTCAGCCTGTAGCTCCAGATTCAGACCCTTGCGAAAAAGCAGTTTTAAGGGATTATCAGACCATCCAGTTTGTGCAGCCAGTGTGCGAAATGACAAGGCAAACTCCACTGCCGTTTTTCCCCCTGCCGCAGCATGAGAATCTGTTCACCCGCTCCTTCATCTCCCTCGGGGAGATCAAACACCTCCCGGAAGCGCAGCAGAAAAGCCTCAAACGAGGGAAAAGCTGGTCGATTAAAATTCCACACGGCGGTGGCCCAGTCTAGTGCTTTGCCAGTCAGGAGAGAGCATACAAAAGCGATGCGACTTTCCTCTGTGGGGTATAGCGCCGGTTGTTGTGAGACAAACAAGGAGCATTGAAGCAAAAAACCCTTACATTTAGCTGGTGTGCCGTCGAATTTCTCCAGATAAGCTAAGCGAGGGCTGGCCGTGGGATGACTCGGAGGAGGTGCTTGGGGTGCTGGGTCTAATGGCGTTGAGGCAGACTCAGATGAAGGTAGCCGTAGCGCTTGCAAAGTTTTTACTAAATCCTCCGTGAGGGACGTGAGGCATGCTAGCTGTTGTTGATGGGCGGCTAGCACGTTAGCCTGGGCAGAGACCTCGGTAGAGAGTCTGTAGACCGCTGCTGGATCGAGATTTGGCGAAGTCTTCTGTAATGACGAGTCACCGGAGTGGGGATCCATCTGCAGCTTTTAATAAAAGGAAGACACAGTTGTACAGGCGTGGTCGAAATGAGAGAGAACAGTCCAGGGTCAAACACAGTAATCCAATAACAAAGGTGGTAACGCTCAGAAATGTCAGCCAGGGCAAAACAAGACTTCGCGGAGAATGCGTGTGAGGCTGAGGCTTAAGTAGTCCTGGTAACGAGCTGCAGGTGAGCTCGTAATCAGTGCTACGCAAGGGGTGATAGGAAATGGAGTTTAGAGGGAGAAGTCAATACTCGGGTGATGGTGACCTCTGGTGACGATCAGGGGGAACCACAGAGACCGGATTCGTTACACATATATATAACCTGTTATATATCTTTAACCTGTTGATGAAGTCCAAGATTGGACATGTGTGTGTGTTTCCTACCCAAAATACATGATTTTATAATAATATATAGATAAAATGTAATTTATTATTACGTATGCATTCAATGTACATATTTTTGTCAATATTTAGGGCATTTGTATCTTAGTCCAAGATATATATGCTATATGGTCAAAAGTTTGTGGACACCTGACCATCACTCTCCCATATGTGGTTCTTCCCCAAACTGTTACCACAAAGTTTGAAGCACACAATTGTATGGGATGTCTTTGTATGCTGTGGCATTACAATTTCCTGTCACTGGAACTAAGGGGTCTAGTCCAAATCTGTTTCAGCATGACAGTCCCCCTGTGCTCAATGTGAGGTCCATGAAGACATGGTGTGTGAAGGTTGGAGTGGAAGAACTCGAGTGTCCTGCACAGAGCCCTGACCTCAACCCCACTGAATACCTTTGGGATGAACTGGAATACCGACTACACCCCAGACCTCCTCACCCAACATCAGCGCCTGATCTCACTAATGCTCTTGTGGCTGAATGAACACAAATCCCCACAGCCACGCTCCAAAATCTAGTGGAAAGCCTTCCCAGAAGAGTGGAGGTTATTATAACAACAAAGCATGGACTAAATCTGGAATGGGATGTTCAACAAACAAGCACATATGAGTGTAATGGTCAGGTGTCCCAATACTTTTGTCCATATAGTGTGTATGTGTGTGTGTCAGATGGACTCTATACAAATCAAGTCAAGTGGCTTTATTGTCATTTCAACCATATACAGCTAGTACAGTACACAGAGAAGTGAAACACCATTCCTCCAGGACCATGGTGCTACATAAAACAACACAGGACTACAAGACATGCACTCAGGTGCAAACAGCACAAGACAGTACAACAACTACTAAATCAGGACAATAGGCACAGTAAGAAACAGTTCAGCTCCGACCAGTACACAGTTCTAGTATGAAACTTTCAGATATAACAGGTAGTGAAAAAGAATAACAATATGATAAAATGCCATGAATGTAAACATAACAACTATGACATAGTATTCAGCAGATAAGCTGAATTATACCATATCTGGACATAGCAATTATTGGGGTAGCAGCCAGGTAGAGTTATTATATACAATATAATAAGAATTATATACAATATTTTATAAATACAGTAGCAGCAAAAAATGAAGGTAGTAAATATAGAAATGTGCAAAAAATGCAAAGATAGTGGGACGGTGTTCAGTTGAGTGTGTGTGTGTGTGTGTGTGTTGTCAGTCCTGTCTCTGAGTATTGAGGAGTCTGATGGCTTTGGGGAAGAAATTGTTGCACAGTCTGGTTGTGAGGCCCGAACGCTTCGGTACCGTTTGCCAGATGGCAGAAGGGCAAGGAGTTTGTGTGAGGGTCGTCCACAATGCTGAGTCTGATTTTTATAAAATATGGAATAAACAATGATGGATGCCAATTACTTTTGTTATTTCTTAATAACTTAATAATTACTTAAGAGAAAATCTTTTTTCGTGGGAGGGTACCAACAAATTTGTCCACGTCTGTAATAACCTCCACTCTTCTGGGAAGGCTTTCCACTAGATTTTGGAGTGTGGCTGTGGGGATTTGTGTTCATTCAGCTACTAGAGCATTAGTGAGGTCGGGCACTGATGTCGAGCGAGGAGGCCTGGCGTGCAGTCTGCATTCCTGCTCATCCCAAAGGTGTTCAGTGGGGTTGAGGTCAGGGCTCTGTGCAGGCCACTCGATTTCTTCCACTCCAAAATACATGTACAATAATACACACACACACATATAGGAATTCATTGCTCTTCACGATCTTCACAGAGGAGCCGTCGGTGTTCAGCAGAGACTGATCGCTCTGTGCTCTCCTGAAGTCAACAACCATCTCTTTAGTTTTGTCCATGTTCAGAGACAGCTTGTTAGCTCTGCACCAGTCTGTTAGCTGCTGCACCTCCTCTCTGTATGCTGACTCATTCTTGCTGATGAGACCCACCACGATTGTGTCACCGGTGAACTTGATGATGTGATTTGAGCTGTGCATTGCTGCACAGTCATGAGTCAGCAGAGTGAACAGCAATGGACTGAGCACACAGCCCTGGGGGGCCCCAGTGTTCAGTGTGGTGGTGTTGGAGATGCTATTCCTGATCCAGACTGACTGTGGTCTCCCAGTCAGGAAGTCCAGGATCCAGTGTCAAAGGGAGATGTTCAGGCCCAGCAGGTTCAGCTTTCAGCTTTCAGGTACTGAGGAATGATTGTGTTGAATGCTGAACTGAAGTCTATGAACAGTATTTGAATGTACGTGTCCTTTTTGTCCAGGTGGGTGAGGGCCAGATGGAGGGTGGTGGTGATGGCGTCATCTCTTGAGCGGTTGGTCCAGTGAGGGATGGGTCTTGAAGGCAGCAGGGTCTTGATGTGCCTCATGACGAGCCTTTCAATGCATTTCATGATGATGGTTGTGAGTGCAATGGGACGGTAGTCATTGAGGCAGGACACTAAAGACTTCTTTGGCACTGGGACGATGGTGGTGGCCTTTAAGCACGTTCGACCAATGGCGCTGCTCAGGGATATGTTGAACATCCACAAGCTGGTCTGCACATCCTCTGAGCACTCTGCCTGGAATACTGTCTGGTCCAGCAGCCTTCTGTGGGTTGGCTCTGTGTAGAGTTTTCCTCAGGCAGGGTAAGGCACCATACCTGCTCATTGGGAGGAGGGGTGGTCTTCCTCACTGCCACGTCATTCTGCTCCTCAAACCGAGTGTAGAAGTTGTTCAGTGCATCTGGAAGGGAGGCATCACTGTCACAGGCAGGTGATGTTGTCCTGTAGTTGGTGATGGCCTGGATGCCCTACCACATGCGCCGCGTGTCGCCGCTGTCCTTGAAGTTGCTGTGGATTCTCCATGCATGTACGCTTTGCCTCTCTGATGCCCTGCGGCAGTTTGGCCCTCGCTGTTCTTAGGGCTGTCTTGTCACCTGCTGTAAAGGCGGAGTCTCAGGTCCTCAACAGTGCACACACGTCTGCAGTCATCCATGGCTTCTGGCTGGAGAGTGTGGTGATGGTCCTGGGGACAGTGATATCATCAATGCATTTGCTGGTTACTGATGCCATGTATTCCTCCAAATTGGGGAGGTCGCCGTCGGTTGCAGCCTCCCTGAACATATGCCAGTCAGTGTGCTCAAAACAGTCCTGAAGAGGAGAGATGGCTCCTGCTGGCCAGGAATTCACCTCCTTCAGAACCGGTTTGGAGAGTCTGATGAGCAGTCTGTATGCTGGGATTAGTATAACAGCGATGTGGCCTGAGTAGACGAGGTGGGGGCGGGGCTACACCCAGTACGCACCAGGGGTGTTTGTGTAAACAAGATCCAGCGCATTCACCTCTCTCCAGCAAGTCCACATGCTGATTGAATTTAGGGAGCACTGACTTGAAATTCGCATGGTTGAAATCTCCAGCGACAAGAAACAGTCCGTTAGGGTGTGTGTACTGCAGTTCACTAATAGCCCCACACAGTTCACAGAGTGCCTCCTTAGCATTACCGCTGGGGGGGAGTGTACACTCCTAAGCAACGCTATTGCTTAGGGTTTCCTTTATAATAAAGTTTCTTGTTGTTTTTGAGAAGCTTTCGTTTTCTTGCTAATCCTCAAACCTACGTATGTGACATGAAAGAATTCTCCATGACAAGTAATACCTGGTCCACCAAGGCCTCGGAGTTCACCTCACACCTCACCCCGTGATGGAGTGAGAGAGGACGGACTCCACGGCCATCCCTGCACTCTCGCAAGAGACCAACAGTTCCAAACAGCAAGAAATAAAACAAATATCACTGTTTGCTCGCTATTAATATTAGTTGTCCACCAAGTGAAAAAGATGCAAAAACACTGAGAAAAAAATGCTGTAAATAATGCCACTCTCACTCAACAATTCCCAGAAAGAGAAAGAGATTTAACACTACTTTATTGAGCTGTTTGACTCAGTTAGTTTTCCTGTTAATTATTATAGAACAATAAATAACATGTTAAAACAGTAATTCAAATCATTTAGGTTTGAAATACTCTTCAAACTGTTAATAAATAATGAAGTAAAATAAATAAAATAAAACCACACAATAAAAAAGAATACAACTTCAAAGTTTAAAACATTAAATCCAAAACTGCCCAATGTCTCCAACATCACATAAAAACTCCTCCCACACCTCACAATGATGTGAATACTGTAATGTTGTTTATCAGGCTAAAATATGCAAACTCTACATGGATGCAAACTGATAGCAATGCTTCTCTGCACTAGTTGAACCGACACCTTGTGTCCTGACCATTGAGAAAACAACATCAAGTGAAATCTTCTTCAAATCCACTAAACTATGCTTTTAAAATCATAAAAGACTTCTCAGCCTGCCACAGTACAGAACCAGGTGCTGGACTGTCTCCTCAGCCCCACAGAATGGCCAGTTGCTTCCTACTGCTGGATTAACATGTGCCATGTGTCTGTTCGTAGCTACGGCCTCGATAATCAACCTCCACTGTAGAGCCGCCACCCATTTCTCAGTGGGGGTTTGTACAGTGACCTCCACCGTCCTCTCAAAGAAAAGTCTAGTCCAAACACTTCTGACCACCTTTCACTCTCCTCAAAGAGGACTGGTGGTTTACTTTCACACAGATGATGTACAGTGCCTTCTACTTAGTGTCCTGAAACTTCCCCAGCTCAGGAGTCTTGAACAGAGTCTTGGACAGGATTGTGTCTGCATCATCAGATTCCTCCTGCTCCTGTGAAGGCATGACATTGATGGGTGGAAAGCTTTTATTTTGCCCCTGTCCCTGAAGTGGTTACTGCTGCAACACCTCTCTGCATCCATGTGGCAGCACTGCTCTCACTTTGTCCATAATATATTGCAGCAATCTTAGCGACTGGATTCCTGTTTCATCCTGAAGAGATGCTGCTGTTTTCCACTGTCCATACTCTCTTAGATGGCCTACCATGGTGCAGCCAGCCCTCAGCAAGCAGTTCCCCAGGGTTCTGGATGCCAGAACTCTTGTTTGTAGCAAGTGCTTGTGAAACAGTGGTTCCCCCATGATCCAGTTGCTTGGTTGTGAGATGTTCATAACTATTGAAAAGACAACATTCCAGGCTTTATCATGGACCTGTAGAAAGGTGTGAAGTTGCTCATGTCCAGTTCATTGATGCTTAGTAGAAACAGCTGCTTGTCATAACCATGACCTGCTGCATTTCTGAGAAGTGTACAGGCAACTGCACTTTTTGACCATGTAGTACACTGTTATAGAAGGGGATTTTTTTTATAGTCACACTGTCTGGTGTCACCCAGATGAGGATGGGTTCCTTTTGAGTCTGGTTCCTCTCAATGTTTCTTCTTCATATTGTCTCAGGGAGTTTTTCCTAGCCACCGTTGCCTCTGGCGTACCCATTAGGCATAAATTCATAAATTTTAAATTTATATCCTGAATTTATATATTTCTGTAAAGCTGCTTTGTGACAATGTCCATGGATAAAAGCACTATACAAATAAAATTGAATTGAACTCCAATCTTCCCGAGGTTTTCCCCATACAGGAGTCTTTGTGCTGTCTGTAAATGGAATGTCTTGACATGGCTTCTATGTCCAAAGGCCTTGTCCCCCTTCCTGTACTGGCAGATATAACACAGCTTCACTGGTCCATTGCTGGCCTCACCAAAAGAAGTACACCAGCTTTTGTTGAACAGCTCTTAATATTTCTGCTGGGGGAACCAAACTGTCATCTTGTGCCATAGCGTGGAGACAGTCAGGCTTTTTGTGACCAAGACTCTCCCTCTGTAGGACAGCTGACGTTACAGCCAGTTCCATTTAGACAACTTGGCTGACACCTTATCTGGCACACCTACCCAGTTTTATTGCTGCTACTTTTCAGTGCCCAAGAAAACACCTAGTACTTCCATGCCCTCCCTTCTCCACTGCACATGACTAGCAAGGTGAGGAGGGCCTACACTGTCCCACTGGCCCATAAGAAACCCTTCACTCTTTGCCCAGTTGGTTAAGGAAGCTTTCTCAGAGTTCTAAACTCTCCCCAAGTTTTATCCTGACCTGTAATACAAAACAAGTAACATCATCTGGACAGGCAGATACAGAGCAACTTATTCTAATAGGATCTCCTGTTACAATAAAATCATTGGTTTTTTCCTTATCTGACACAGCAGTGGCACTATGACAAGGCTGTATAGCTGTCACAGCTCTCTGTACCCACCTCCATCTGTCAGTGGATCACCAGCTTCCTGACAGACAGGCAGCAGCTAGTGAGGCTGGGAAAATTCACATCCAACACCCGCACCATCAGCACTGGAGCTCCTCAGGGCTGCGTTCTCTCCCCACTGCTTTTCTCCCTCTACACAAATGACTGCACCTCTAAGGACCCCTCTGTCTAACTCCTGAAGTTTGCAGATGACACTACAGTCATCGGTCTCATTCAGGACGGCGACGAGTCTGCTTACAGACAAGAGGTTGAGCGGCTGGCTGTCTGGTGCAGTCACAACAACCTGGAGCTGAACACGCTCAAAACTGTGGAGATGACAGTGGACTTCAGGAGAAACCCCCCTGCTCTCCCCCTTCTCACCGTCATGGACAGCACTGTGGCTGCAGTGGAGTCATTCAAGTTCCTGGGCACCACCATCTCTCAGGACCTGAAGTGGGACATTCACATTGACTCC
>CM040483.1:10693592-10705251 GCA_022758105.1 Pangasianodon gigas
GAGACAAAAGGGCAGAAGTTCTACTTCAATGGTCTCAACACAACTGAGATAAAGATGCACCAAATCACCAAACTAAAGTTTCACAACAACAGGTCTGGAGGTGAAGAGGAGACCTCAGCTGCTGCACACCATCTAGCCACCAGCAACACTGCTCTGTGGGCAGCTGTAGTTTAAATACTCTCTCTCCTCTGCCATCACCCAATCACAGCAGAGCTCTAATGAACAGCGTCAGGTGGTGATACTGCTTCTGCAGGGAGAGAGAGAGAGAAACAAAGCATAGCTTGTATAGCTTGCATAGGTGCTTGGATGATTTGTAAATAACCTCGTTTCACAGTTTGGTCAACCCCCTCTGAGCAATTTATCTAAACTCAAACAAAAAAACTATATGATTCTTTAAAGTTCGTGAGGTCATATATGTATTGTGTACTTGGATTGAAATATATATAAAAATATCTTCTGATAGCTTCTGCTTTTCCCTCCACTAAAAAGCAGAAGCTAACTGTTTTGAATAAATCCGTATTTCTAACCTTCCTGCCATCCAGTTGTTAAATTATATTTAGTTCCTTCAGTGTATTTAATAAATGTGTTGTTTCAGTTATACTCCAGTTTGATTTTGCCGCCGCCATTTTGCATTCTGACGACCCCTGACCGCTTGATGTGTTGACGTAGACACAAAGAAATCGGTTTAACGCGTTTACATGGCAGAATTTTTATTTTGTTCGGTTTACAGAAAGTTTTATCCCACCCCTCTCAAACCGATTACAATTTCATTCATATTTATTTTTAATAGGTATTTATGAATTGTGCTTAATGAATTCTACTTGTTTTCTTATTTATTGACAATAAAACGGTGTTTAGATAATTTGTAAATTCTTTTAAATCAAGAACATGTGGTTTGTTGTTGGTAAACTTTTTATTCTGTTCTCTATTCGATATTTTATTCAACGTAATAACCGCGATACATAGTCGTAAATAAATAGTAAATCAAGGCATATATTTCCTCTGGTACCTCAGCTGTAATAATAACAAAACTGCTTATTTTCAAAAACGAAAACTTTGAATGTCAGCAGAATATAATTATTAACCATTATTAATTTCATGATTTCTATAGAAACCTATTTGAGTCACATTAAAAAATAAATAAATAAATAAATAAAAAAAAATGTATACTTTAGTAAACAGTGACATAAGTCATAATTATGACATACAAAGTTATAGAACCTGGCGAATGTGGACGGCGAGGCCCAGCCGGCCGCCGCACAAATGTCTGCTATGGACACACCGCAAGACCGCACCCAAGACGAGGCCACGCCCCGAGTGGAATGGGCTCTAACTCCTATGGGGCTTTGCAGGTCCAGGGAGGAGTATGCTAGAGCTATAGCATCAACTAACCATCGAGAAATTGTCTGCTTTGTGACCGGAGACCCGGTGGTGCAGCCGCCAAAGAATAGAAAGAGTTGCTCCGACTGCCTGAATGGGGCAGGACACTCGATGTAAATCCTCAGTGCCCTGACAGGGCAGAGAAGGTTTAACTCCTGGTCTTCCACCGACGGAGGAAGCACCGAGAGAGCGATAACCTGTGCTCTAAACGGGGTGAAGAGCACTTTAGGAACGTATCCATGCCTTGGCTTGAGGATGACCTTGGAGTCATTAAGCCCAAATTCAAGGCAGGCCGGGCTCACCGAGATAGCCTGTAAGTCACCTACTCGTTTGACCGATGCTAATGCCAGTAGCAGGGCAGTTTTTTAACGATAGGGCTTTTAGGTTCACAGACTGTAGTGGCTCGAAAGGGGGAACCCTTGAGGGCTCTCAGGACCGTGGGCAGGTCCCACACAGGGACAGTAGGGGGCCGAGACGGATTGAGCCTCCTGGATCCCCTCAGGAAATGAACAACTAGGTTGTTCCGGCCCACAGACTGTCCTGCTATAGGAGCATGGGAAGCTGCTATAGCTGCCACATAGACCTTGAGCGTGGAAGGGGAGTGGCCCTTATCCAACAGCTCTTCTAGGAAGGACAATATCACTGATATGTCGCAGGAAGTTGAGTGTTCGCCGCGGGTTGTGCACCAGGCGGAGAATACCGACCATTTAAGGGCATAGAGGCTTCTCGTAGACGGGGCTCTAGCCTGTGATATAGTATTTAGGACCCTCTCAGGAAGATCTACTGATTCCCGTTGAGGGCCCAAAGGTGCAGAGCCCACAACTCAGGTTGGGGGTGCCAGATCGTCCTGTTCGCCTGAGAGAGGAGGTCCTGCCTCAGGGGACTGGGCCACGGGGCTGCTGTCAGCAGATGAGACAGCTCCGAGAACCAAAGTTGGTTCCTCCAGAGCGGGGCCACTAGGAGGACTGCTTGTGATTCCTGATTCATCTGATTACCTGAGGAATCAGAGCGATCGGGGGGAAAGCATACAGGAGGAGGTTGGGCCAATCATGTGCCAATGCATACTTGCCCTTTGAAAAATAAATTGGGAAGTGAGAGTTGTCTTTTGAGGCGAAGAGGTCGACCTCTGCCTTGCCAAAGATCTCCCAGATTTTCTGAACCGTCTGTGGGTGGAGCATCCACTCCTCTGAGGGGACGTTGCTCAGAGATAGCATGTCTGCTCCTTGGTTCAATACGCCAGGCACATGTGGCACCCTCAGTGACCGCAGGTTGAGATGCGCCCACTCCAAGAGGCGTTTTACCATCTCGAAAAGGCGTTTCGAGGTGAGCCTGCCTTGGCGATTTATATAGGACACTACTGTCATGCTGTCTGAACAGACTAGCACATGGTGTCCCTTCAGGTCTGGTAAGAAGGTCTGAAGGGCTCGACATACTGCCGTCATCTCGAGGCAGTTGATGTGTAGCCGACCTTCTGTGTCCGACCAGGAGCCGAAGGCTGGTCTGCCCTCGCACAGAGCTCCCCAACCTGTGTTGGAAGCATCCATCGAGACAACCTTCCTTCTGCAAACAATGCCCCTGGTCACACCCTGCTTGAACCACTGGGGGTCCTTCCAGGGGGCCAGAGCTGCCACGCAGGCCTGGTTCACCCTGACACGAAGGCAACCGTGACGCCACGCATGGGGTGGCATTGCGGTTTCAGCCAGTACTGAAGGGGTCTCATGCGAAGCAGGCCCAACTGTAGCACTGGCGATGCAGAGGCCATGAGGCCTAGCATCCTTTGAAATGCTTTGAGGGGGTGGGAGGCTCCAATCTTGAAGGAAGCCGCGAGCTGCTGTATGGCCAGCACACGTCCTGGCGCGACTGCTGCCCTCATGCGAGCTGAGTCGAAAACTGCTCCCAGGAACGAAGTTCGTTGGCTGGGAGACAGTGAGCTCTTGGGAAAATTGACCCTGTGTCCTGGGAGCATCCTTGTTCTGCACTAAGGTGGGAACCACACCGCTGAATCGCGGGATCAAGTGAACTGGAGTGAGTAACCTCGTTTTATAATCCCCAAAACCCAATCCGACACTCCGGGGATGGCCTGCCAGGCCTCGGCCCGTGTGGCAAGGGGTTGGATTGGTTCAAGTGGTAGATCGCCGTGAGGGGACCTGACACTCGTTATAAGTGGAAGAGGAAGTTTGCTCTCTGTTTGAAAATGTTTGTGTTTTATTTTTCCCACTATAACAGCGGCTGTTTGTGTGGGCACTTTCAGAACGGGCCCAGTATTCACAACACCGGCACCCGGAACAGAACGTGGTGCTTGGGGGCATAACAGAGACTGTTTGGGGGGTGGTCCGGCAATGGCGAGACTTTTCCCCCTTCTCTTCCAGTCCAGTGGATCAGGACGACGTCTGAGGCGCAGGATCCAGCATCAGCTTGGGCCGGGGTCCTTGGTGCTTCGGAAACGGTTAGCGTGTGGCCGAGCGGGAGCGCTGTGGAGGCTCAGGTTTATGAGTAGGCTGAGCAGGCGAAGGTGCGAGTTTCGCCGGCTGCTGCGTTGGTGCAGGTTTGGGGCGACTGGTGACATTTGCAGAGCTTGAGTGCTTCGGCGAGAAGTGCCGCATTGGCTGGGATGACTTCTGTGCAGCAGTAAAATGCTCTGCAAAACCCTCGACGGCAGGTCCAAACAGCCCTGTGGGGGAGGCCGGAGAGTTGAGGAAAAGAACCTTGTCAGCCTCCTTAATTTCAGTCAGGTTTAGCCATAAGTGGCGCTCCAGTACCACTAAGCTGGCCATTGACCTCCCGATGGCCTGTGCTGTCACCTTTGTAGCTCGAAGGGCCAGGTCTGTCGCACTGCGCAGTTCTCTGAAGGCTGCAGGATCGGGTCCCGACTCGTCCATCACTTGGAGGAGTTTGGCCTGAAAGACCTGGAGCACGGCCATGGAGTGCAGAGCTGAGGCCGCCTGCTCGGCAGAGGAGTAAGCTCGTCCAGCGAGGGCAGACGTCATCCTGCACGGCTTTGAGGGGTGCACGACCTTCGCTTTCCATCCGATGACAGTGGGCGGGCAGAGGTGCGCGGCCACTGACTCATCCAGAGGAGGCAGCTTTTCATAGCCCTTTTCTTCAGCGCCGTTGACTGAGAGCGCAGATGAAACGGATGTGCGAAGGCGAGCCGAGTAGGGAGCGCGCCACGATTTCGTGAGCTCGTCATGGACCTCCAGAAAAAAAGGCGCGGCTCGCTGACGAGGGGCCTGATGGCACCCCGGCAGGAACCATTCGTCCAGATGGCTACGAGTGGGCTCCTCCGGCGTGGACCACTCCAATCCCAGCTCCTCCACCGCTCTAGAGAGGACGCGGAAAAGCTCGGCGTCCATCCCCGTTTTGGTGACGCTGGGATCCGTAGACGGCAGAGGGGCAGGGTCAATAGGAGAGCCCGATATATCCTCTGCATCTGATGCTGTTAGAGACATGTTGTCATCTAGCAGTTCATCCTCGATTGCACCAAATGAAACCATGTCGCTCGCATCAGTCGAGGGACGCTGGTCCGGGTGCTCAAAGAGGACGGGAGAGTCATCTCTGCATGGGAGAGCGAGGCACACGGGGTCTGGGCCGGTGTGAGCTCGCTCGCAGCCAAGCGCTGAGTCCCTCTGCCCCGCTGTTTTTTCCTCGCAGGTCCCTGGGAGGAAGAAAATGGGAGGGTGCGAGGGGCAGAGTCGCTCTCTGAAAAGAAAGTGATCCGAGCACTCAGAGAGGCGAGACTCATGTTCACGCAGTGTGAACATTCCATCTCTGTCAGAGCGGCTTCTGCATGGGGCTTGCCCAGACAGGAAACGCACTCCGAGTGGCCATCGTCAGTGTGCAGAGCGGTCCTGCACGAGCTGCAATGACGGCGCAGCATTTGCAACAACGCCGCTGCTCTTTTAGAGAAATCACTCTTTTAGCTCGCCGGATGGCGGGAGGGGACGAGCTGGTATCCGCGCCAGATGCTGAAGGTGGCTCGAAGAGTGGGCAGAACAGCAGGAAGGCGCAGACAAGTCAGCTTCTTGTCCTCAGCGAGGTGTGTCAATGGCGAGCGGCTTCAAGTCCCGTAGATCAGCGAAGAGAAGATCGTCGTCGCTGAAGGAGAATTGATCTGAGATCCTATGGCGCAATGCCCGCTTACTTAGCCAGATGGCTCCGCCCATTCTGGCGGGCTTCCTCGGTTCGTTTTTATTGCACTGCACGAACCAATGGCCACGTGATTGTAAAGGCTTCAGTCATCTGAGAAAAAGGAGTTTTCCCCAAAGCATCTAGCGATGCAGTACGAGTGTAGTATCGAAAGGGAACGGAGGCATCTAACCTGTCCTAATGTGTGTGCGCGCCCCTCATCGCGTGCCCTGAGTGTAGAATACGTAAACACTTTTTAATAAAACACAAATTCCTCCCCCGCGCTTTTTTGGAAAAGTCACGTGTGTTCATGGAGGTTTCCATGGACCAATGCGTTCTCTCACTGAAAGTTTAATACTAATTCATAGTTCCAGGAAACCCCTTGACAATAACAGCTCTGGCTGTAGCAGAATAAAAAGCAGAAACATCGTGAGTGGCTGGTGAAACGTGAAAACAAACAAATGATTGGGACAATATATGGTTTTTGTGTTTTTAAACCATGTGGTTATTGTCATAACAATTAAGTATTTGAATAATGCAGTAATATTTGACATACATAGCCTTTATTACGTTATATGAACTATAAAATATAATTCTGTCTTATTCTACAATTAAAATATTTACATGAAATCTAAAATGACTTAATGCAAAGGTGTTTTTAGTACATAAAGAAAAAAAAGTTAAGATATAATAAAATAGATGTAATAAAACTTAATTAGACAAAAGTCAGAAAAACAAAAATGGAATAACATTTGACTCAACATTTCAGTTCCCCTGAAATGATGCGTGGCTATATAATAGACGTGTACACCACCTCTGCAGACTGCTCTGGTAAAATGTTGCACTTGTTTGGCCAGAACCCACTATCCATTGCTCTTAAATGCAGACTGCAGGTCAAATCCCCAAACATGTACAGCATTGGCCTAACTGCCATATGTCACATACATATAAACACCTAATTTCTCATTTATTATTAAACAAAAGGATGATCTTAACTGTGTAAACATTAAGATAATATTAATCATCAACATTTAAATATTTGAATTTACCATTTAATAGGCTATCAAATAAAAAAAAAAAAAAAAAAATTAGAACAGTTCCAATCATTAAATATTGAATAAACAGCTCTGATCATTACTAGTATGGTGTTGTTTAAATTATACAGATTTTAGGTATCAAGTAAATATCTCAATTATTCATCTCTCTCTATCTTGTTAAGAAAGGTTGTAGAAGAGGAGGAGCGAGAGGATCAGGGAGTACAGGTTGTAGAAGAGGAGGAGAGAGAGGATCAGGGAGTACAGGTTGTAGAAGAGGAGGAGAAAGAGGATCAGGGAGTACAGGTTGTAGAAGAGGAGGAGAAAGAGGATCAGGGAGTACAGGTTGTAGAAGAGGAGGAGATAGAGGAAGATCAGGGTGTATTTGATGATTCAGGCATTTTTAAATCATCACCCCAGACAAGATGTGAACAACCCTGTAGTGAAGAAGGTGTTCACAAGTAGAGATGGCATACTCAGAAAGTGGATGACATATTGTAGCAAACGTCATGCTTTGTTTTTTTTCTATGCCTGGCATTCAGCAAGGTAACTGACTCCAGCACTTTTGTGACTGGAATGTCAGACTGGAGACATGTTCACCAGAGAGTCGAAGAGCATGAAAAACGCATGGCACACAGAACTTGTGCTGAAGCTTAATTTTTAAAATGCTCAAAAGCTGACATTAGCAACCTATTAGGGGCCAGACAACTGACAGCGCACAGAGATCAAGTAAAAAGGAGGCGTCAAGTTTTGGAACGGGTAGTGGAGGTTGTGAAAGTAATAGGGAAGAGAGGTCTAAGCTACAGACAGGTAGAGAATGAGGCTGCATATACATTGGACATCAATAGCATTGACCATGGAAATTTTTTGGAGATGATAATTTTATTGGGAAAGTATGATGTCTGCTTGAAAGAGCATCTCAGCAATGTTATTGAGAAAAGCAAAACATTGCATGTATCGTCAGGATCAAGAGGCAGAGGTTCCCTCATTACTTTACTGTCGAAAACTACCGTCAACTCTGTGATTGATACCACCCGCAACTTAATTCAGGAAAATATCTCCACTGACATCAAGAAAGCTGGGATGTTTTCTGTCCAGCTGGATACAACCCAGGACAAAACAGGACAAGACCAATGCTCAGTCATTTTGAGGTATGTGACTGATGTTGTTAATGAGAGACTTGTTGCAGTGGTCCGTTGCCATCCATCCATTGGACAATTTTTTGTAAATTTGCTGACAGAGGTCCTTGAGCACTTGAACCTGGATATAAGCATGTGCATTGGAAATTTCCACAGACGGGGCTTCAAACATGCAGGGGCAGTACAGAGGCTTCTCTGCAATGCTGGCCTCACAATCCCCCAACCACATTCATGTATGGTGCTATGCACATGTCCTCAATCTGGTGTTGTCTGACACCACTAAAATAGTGATTGAGAGTGGATCACTTTTTGATTTGCTTAATGACACAGCAGTGTTTATCAAAGATTCATACCAGAAAGTGATCTTGTGGGAGAAAAAGAGTCATGACAAGAGACACAGACGCATTGCTCCGATTGGAGAGACAAGATGGTGGGCGAAGCACGATGCCCTAAAAAAAATATTTGGGTCATTTGGAAAGCCTCAAGACTGTCTGTACATTGATGTGGTGTCCATACTTGGAGCCATACAAGAACAGAAGTCAGTGAAAGCAAATTTACGCACCAAAGCCAGGGGGTACAAAGAGGGCCTACTCAGGTATGAGTCAATTCTGACAGCCCAATTGTTTCTCCGCATGTTTGAGCATACAGGTCCACTCTCAAAGTACCTGCAGATGGGAGGAATGGACATCCTCTCAGCCCATAGCATGGTCATGTCAACACATGATGCCCTTAAACAGATATCAAGAGACTTCCAGGCTGTCAAGGATGCTGCTGACAACTTTGTGAAATGGGCAAATGAAAAAATTGAGGAGCTGGATGAGGAGACAGACATCGAAATTGAGACTGCACTTCCACAGAAAAGAATGAAGAAGAAAGAAACCATGCCAGGAGAGATGGCTCATGATGAGACCATGAATGATGCAGAGAAAGCCTATGAGGTGAAGGTTCATAATGAAATTCTTGATACAGCTATTGAGGCCATCCACAGATGATTTCTGACCCATGGCACACTTTATGCAGATTTGTCCTTTCTGGATCCTAAAAACTTCCCTCTGATCCGAAACAGTGCTCTACCTGAAGCTGCACTTGAAGATCTGAGCAAGTGCCTGGTTAAATTTGATAGCAGGGCAACAGCTGACAACCTGAAGTCAGAGCTGAAAAGCTTAGCAGGCCAGTGGGACAAGCTGAAACAGTCTCCATTGGAAGAGTATACAATCAGGACAGTGGAGGAAGGACCTGATGGCAAAGAAGAGGAAATGGAAATTAAAAACAAAAGCTGTGAGTCCTGCAAAGAGTGCCCAGTGTGCTGTTTTCAGATTCTCCAAAGATTCAACATGCTCACAGACGCATATCACCTGCTTGCACTTGCATATAAGTTCTTACTGACACTCTCAATAACCCAGGTGGCCTGTGAATGATCATTTTCAACGTTGAAATACATAAAGAGCAAGCTCAGGAGTTGTCTGTCTTCCAGTCAATTAGAAGCCTTCATGTTGATGTCCATCAAAAAGGACATTCTTGTGGATTTGGACACAGACACTATAATTGACAGAGTAGCAGAGAAGAATGCGATGATGAAAAAACTGCTGTTATAGCAAGGTGAAATGAAATAATTTGTATTGTTTAAAAATTATTCATAATGATTTTTACACTGAAATTTTTACTCTGAAGGTAATGTGATCATATGACTCATTATTCCCCGTCCACCTCTTTCAGGATGTCCTCACTTGTGTGGTTCAGTGTTCATTGTTACAGTGATTTTAGATGGCCATGCTGCCTTTCACTAAGTATATAGTACATGCAAATCTATCCACATTGTTCTATATTAAAGATACCAGTATTATTGTGTAACTATCATGTATTTCCTGTGATTCATCAGTCAAATTAATCTCACCTTTGTCTCTGTGACCTCCACCATCTCTCCTAAAGTCTGTACTCATTTGTTTGAAGAGAAGATTTAGAGCTTAACTGGAGTGATATGCACATACTATTTTTGCTTTGTGAATTTGCAAATACTTAAGTTTCAATAATAAAGATACCAGTACTGTAATCAAGTCAAGTCATCTTTATTTATATAGTGCTTTTTACAATACAAATTGTTTCAGAGCAGCTTTACAGTGGTAATCAGTGTGTTTGATAATTGATTATTTATTAACTTATTCTCTGCCTTCCTCTCTTATTGTTCTATTACTCAGATTACTGGCAACATTTTAAATTCTAGTATACGTTGTACACAGTTGCATACTTACATTTTATTAAATAAATTAAAATCAATTCAATAAATACTTTGACCTTAAGCTTCTTTTCTTTGGGAATATATATATATAGCTCTAATCATATAAATGCAAATCTTAACCAGAGTAAATGAAAACATTTCACAACTAATATGTAAAACCTACAGAAACTGAGAATGAAAATAGTCAAAAACAAATTTCGCTTATGATTAGTGTGGTTCTTGTGCTGTGCGTGGAAAAAAATGTTGTCAGTGACAATACTACTGCAGTTGTAAAAAGCTATTAAAATAAAAAGAGGCCACAGAGCAAGAAAAGAAGAAGAAAAAAAAAACAGATGGATGATCTAAGTACACAAATGCTGTGCTTAAGTAAAAGTACAGATACTGATGAAATCAGATTACTTAAGTATAAGTAGGCGTATTCCTTACTCCATATTTTGAATTATCTTTTATCCATACTGTATATTTCAAGTTTTCATTTTAGTTTAAGTTTTAATTTTGCTATGTGCTTTTGTCTTTTTTTATTTTAATTATATTTTTATTTATATAAATATTTCTATTCAGAATTAATTTAATTCATTTTTATTTCAGTTTTAGTTTTAGCTTGCTGAAGCATTTGGCCAGTGTAACTAAAACTATTAAAAATCAGTATTGAAATAAAGCTAAAATAAAATAAAGCAATAATATAAGATGAAAAACGTTTAAACTTTTAAAACTATTAAAATTGGTATTGAAACACAGCTGAAATTAAATAAAATATTAATATTAGATGGAAAAACTATAAACTTAAAAAAACTGAAATAATTAAATTTAAGTTCAATTCAATTCAATTAAATTTTGTATAGCGCTTTTAACAATGGACATTGTCACAAAGCAGCTTTACAGAAATAAATGGATTCACAAAAAAAGATATATTGTAAATATGTGAATTTATCACTGTGAATTTATCCCTAGTTGAATACTAAAATTACTAAAACTAACTGGAATAAAAATAATTTAAAGCTATATAGAAATATAAAAAACTAACGTTGTTATTTTTAATAGTAAAAATATTAAAAATAGGTACTGAAACAGATGAAATAAAATAAAATATAAATCAGATAAAAATAAATCAGAAAAAAACTTAAACCAAACAAAAATGAGAAATTTTGCCTTAGCAACTATCTGAAATAATTAAGTTTAGGTTGAAGTACTAAAATTACTAAAACTAAACTTGAAATAAAAAGAAATGAAAGCTATATAGAAATAAAAATTACAAAAGCACATAACAAAAAACTAAAACCTAAATTGAAAACTGAAAATTAAAATGAAAACTAATACCATAAAAATAAAAGCTAATCCAAAATATTAATAAAAACTATAATAGCATACAAAAATAATACTGCATTTGGCACACTTTACCCCACAGCTACCGTTTTTGTGAAAATGCCTCATTAATTGCATGGTTTCATAAATTGACAATTCACTAATATAGGATATATATTTTTAGACCTTGATCATTTTCCTTGGACATAAAAGTCCAAGGTGAGACATCTTACCCCACTCTCCCCTACTGATGGCGTACGTTGTTATGAAACCTGATTAATAAGAGTAATTTTTTTTTAGAACGCTCAAAAACATGTTCTTTCTCCTACAAGAGTTGACGATGTTCCTAAAAATACAACAATAAAGACAAAAATACCTCCTCCTTGTTTAAGACCACAAAACACTAGCTGTCATCCGGGCCTCTTCTCAGCTGTTATTCGATG
>CM040483.1:10736856-10755608 GCA_022758105.1 Pangasianodon gigas
TTTTTATATGACAGGCACTGTATAAAGGTTTACATTTCAAAAAAACATACTTATGTAAAGATAGTATTGTAACTTTAATATTATAAAAACCTCCTTGTGTATAAATTAAGTGTTTGTATACAAATCAGTAAATTTTAACCTTTAATATTACAATAATGTAGTACCAACTGACTCCTATATTTGACAGTAGTAGTTGAGATTTTTTTCCTTGAGAAAATTTGCCATGTACCTTACATATATCCAAAATAATCACTATTGAATCGAATCGGAAATCGAATTGAATTGTGAAATTTGTGTCAATACCCAGCCACATTTAATATATTAATCCTTGAAACATTCTAATCTGGCTATGTTTTCATGTTTTAATTATCTATATTTGATTCTTAACATCTGAAGGAAACTTCTGATCCATACCACATAATTTTCATAGCTACACAAGGCTTTCTGTTGCAACATCTCAGACAAATAGAGACCATTTCTAAAATAAAATTCTTTGACATTGCACATCGCTGTCGTGACTGGTTAGGTTGAAAACTAATATTTTGAGACAGCATTGAAATTCCTTTTAGAAGAAACTGTTTATTTGACACAAAGTTAACCAAGTACAATTGTTTTAACTTTTCTTAACTGCAGTTCATGTATTTTCACCATAGACCATGTGGTTGTAAAAATGTAAACTACATACTACATTATATAACTGTAACCGTTTGAATTAAATTGTCCATTTATTCATGATAATGATCATTAATCACCTGTTGGCGAACCTGTCAAACTAGCGCTTAAAAGACTACAGAATTTGGCCTAGGATTTCAGAAATTGTTTAGGATTTTCGAAATTTGTCTGAGACAGCCAAATCTTGGCCAAAATCGCACATTGTGCATTAAGCTTAGAGACACAACTTAAAACACACCTTCATTTTGTTTTGTAAACATTTCCCCCTTTATGCTTCAACCTTTGTTTGTTTATTGGTTATTATTTGTCATATGTTAATTGTCATTTCTGTATGATCTGCGATGTCTTGATATCTTGCCTTATAAAATGTCCTAGGTCCTTGAAAGGAACTATATAAATAAAACATTATTATTATTATTATTATTATTATTATTATTATTATTATTTAGTAATAGTAGTAGAAGTGGTAGTAGTAATAGTATAGAAAGTATGTAATGCAACGCTAAATTGTATCAGGCCCCCTAAAAACTTTTTGTTAAAGCAATGTTTTATTTATTAATATCACTTTAATAATAATGCATGCTTGTCCTCTCCCCACAGCTTGAAATTCACCCGGGCTCAGGAGTTTGTGTGCCAAAAAATGTGTTCTGGTCAGCTAGCCATGCAAACAGCCCCACTACCATGGCATGGATGCTTCTCCTTGGAGTATTTGATATTGAGACACTTCTAAAAAGCAATCTCAGAGGTATGTAATTGGTCATAGTAGGGGTGGGGGATATGACCAAAATCTTATATCATGATATGAGTAATTTTATATTATGATAACGATATATATATCACAATATAGTTTTTTTTCTTTTAATACGTTTTTTATGATATTAAAATCTTTGATACCATAGATATTTCATAATTCTTATCACCAGTGTCAATATCACATATATATATATATATATATGAATTTATATAATATAATATTATATGAATATATATATATAATATGAATTTCTTCTTATTAAAGGTACAAAAGTGATTTAGTCAAGAGCAGTGAGAGATTTTCTCTCACTGCTGTTTGATTAACATGAATGACAAGACAGGAGCAATATTAGGTAACTTCCCCTTTAAGATCGAAGTCCGGATCCAATATACTGTTACACATGCGTTTGTGTTTCAACGGATTAAAATCACTTGTGTTTAAACTGCAGTGCTTAAAAACGTGTGCAAACGTTAATTTTTCATGACCACACGCACGTCAACGTGACGTGAACGCATAACCGCGATAGAGACGATAGTCCAAAATCTCTACCAGTTGACAAATTTCTACCGGTATATCGCCCACCCCTAGGTTATTGTGTGTATGTGTCTGTATAATTATTATTTTTTGTTAATTATGTAGATTAAACTTTATCTGAAGTCTTTGGATAAGGGGTAAAAATAAAAAAATAAAACTACCCTAGTATAGTAATTCTGGCATATTTACAGATACATGTACACTCATTTACTCATTCCAGACTCACACTCAGGCTCATTCCAGTCTTAAAACTTATTTTTATACTCTAGCATTTAACTCAGTATGAGAGCTGTTTTATGTATCTGGTCAGTGTTAATGTCTGTTCTTTTTTTTTAATGTGTAAAATTTGTGTTATCTTGATTATGCTTGTATAGCACTTTGGTAAACAATTGTTGTTTTAAAAAAGTGCTCTATAAATAAATTTTGATTGATTGATTGATTTACATTTACATTGAAATATGATGCTTTATAAATAATTTGAGTTTGACTATTTACACTATACCGATTTTACTGAAGCAGGCTGTCCAAGAATTAGGTTGAAAATTTTAATTTATGGTTGAGTAGTTACATATGAGTGGAGTTAATTCTGATTTCGTTCTAATCTCGATTATGTTGCTCTTTCTTAGGTGGCAAGTCCAAAAATGCAAGCCCTGGGGAAACAAAAGTGGCCTTGGACAGAACAAAAATTGATGCAGTAATGAGTATGTATATTACTTGGTTAATTGGGCTCATTTTTTTTTACAATTGTGTTAAACCAAATGTGACAGAAAACCATCAGAATTTATCAGTTTCATCTTGGTGTATCAGTGTGATGACACTTTACACCTGGTTCTGAATAATGCCTAAATTTCAGAAACATTCAGTTTATCTACCTAACAAAGTATGTCATGTGTTAATTTAGTGTGTTTTAGGTGATTATAATTTGGATGTCCTTAAATAAATGTTATAAAACTAAATGCATTTCTTTGTCATTTTACAGATGCAGTGATCCAGAAATTTCCCGGGACCACCAGGAGCCAACTAGGGATAGCTATTAATCAAAAGGTCACTGAGCTGCGGGGATCCAAAAAGACTCAACAAACTTAAAAAATGAACAGGCTGTATCATATACCTGGTGGATTTTCCTGTTCTGGGCTTGTTTTATGTTTTGTTGTAATATTCAGTTCAATAGTTGTGTGTTCAGTGTTCAGTAGTTTTCTAATTTTGCCCAGCTTAACAGTTTTTCTCTTTAAATTAAAACAGCTTTAATAAAGTTTTAATGTTTTAACTGTTTTACTGTATTACTTCTTTTTTGCTAACTGCACCGTTTAACGTTTAGGGCTTAGGCATGCCATGTCAAAATATTCAAAATATATATTGTATATATATTTCATTTTAAATGTAAAATATATACTAAGACTATATAAAAACATACATTAGGGACATATATATGTAACATGTATGTAAGCAATATGCTATGCATATATGTGTAATTTGTATATTAAACATTTATACAAAGAAATATATGTCATATATATATTGATAATTATATATGTGACATATATATCAAAGACTGTATTATACATACATAAACATATATATTTATATGGGCTAGTTTTATATGTCAATATATGAGATTGTTCCATTTTCTAATAGGTTTTATATATGGGCAGATATATATGTACATATATGTTTTCACTTTCTATGTGCATATATTTAATATATGTATATTTCATATGTGTACATATATTACATTTCCGTATGGGTACTTTTGTAAAATGTGTACGATCTGAAGTGAACAGGCAAGGAAAGCAAAGAAGCCATAAAGCTAGGAATCCTGCTCCCAAACTTTGCAGAGCCAAGGGGGGGAGGGGGGGGGGGGGGGGGGGGGGGGGGGGGGGGGGGGGGGGGGGGACTCACCCAAGGACCCTCATGGAATGAGATCTTTGTTCTCCCCAGGAACACAAAGTTCACCACCCTTCACACATTCCATAGAACCCAGCTTTAATAGACTACATAAGGCTACTTTACATCTCCTGTAAGGACAATGACTTTTAAGATGATGCACCATAGTTTGAAAACTTGTTGCCTCTTTTAATGTCATTCCATATATGTGTCATGCTTATAGCCACCAGGTCATTATGATGCTTCTGATCATTTAACAGGTATCATAGTGTTTGTGAGTGTATCAATAACAGCAGGTATGTCAAGTTGAGTACAATGTATTACATGCATGTTACCAAGTTCCTGACCAAAGTTGTAACTTAACCTTGTGCAAAGTTTGCAAAGCACATAACTCAGAGACCAGAACGTTAATTAGTGTCAGAGGAGGAGATTACAGTTTACACCCTGCCCCAAGATCCTGCTGATTGGAGCAAACACTTTGGGGTCAGCCCAACTGGAAAGGGTTAAAACCCCCTGACACAAAGGAAACTCTGAGTCTCATCCAACACATCTTTGCAAGAGTCTCATCCAAAACATCTGTACGAGAGTCCATCAACATCTTCAGGGAGCCTCTATCAACATCTTCAAGGAGTTCTCTTCAACCAACAGCTCAAGAGAGTCTCCATCCACATCTGAAGGAAGTCTTATCAACCAAGAGCTTTAGAAGTTCATCACGAGGAGATCACACTTGCTCCGAGACTCCGCATCCAGACTGGTTCTTGCAAAGCCTCCAACTCTCGCCTTCGCACTGCTGTGAACCATTCTTCAAAGTTTTGCAACCCACCTACGAGACTCCGCCGGGTTCGCGCCTCACTCTGTTTATCTTCCTCATTGGTCTTTCGAGACGCTACATAAGGCCAACCAGACCACCGACCAATCAACATCGCCGGAAACTCCTTCCAAACAACAACGCAACGAAGGAATCCTGGCAACACAAACGCAAGTATAGTACCTCCAGATTCTCGTATTAACTGCACCAGTTCAGCAAGTTTAAAGCCCTTCTAAACGAAGCGAATGTTAAATTAAACTGATAAGTTGATGGTTCATTCAGGTCATGGTCTGAGAAACTGCTAGAAACTTGGAATTTCATTCACTCTCTCTTCAAAACTATTTTCACCCCTGTTTACGTGTGCATGTGTATGTGTTAGATTAGTTTCTGTGTTTTAGAATAGTAATAAAGTCTCGTCTGATTTTTAAAGGCCAGTGTCTTGTGACTCTGTGCTTCAAATTTACTGCCTTAAACTGCCGATCTTGTTACTGTGCTCTTAATATAGTTTTCACTATATTTAGGATATTATTGCCGGTGGCCACGGAGGTAATATCCCATACACAATTAATAAATACACTCGTTTCAACTTATCGCTGGATGAATAGTTGATCAGCTATTAAAATATTAAGTTTACAAATTTCCCCTTCTGAGCTGATCTGCTAATCTCCTACATATTTTGGTGGAGAATACATCAGCTTAACCTAAATAGCTAATTTCCTTACAAATGATAACACAGTTTAATTTGAAAGCTGATATATCCAAATTAAAAATTTCTCTTCCAAAACTCATGGTCTTCATGGTAAATCTAATGGACCATACAGCAAACTTTGTACAAACTGCAATCTAAAAGCTGATTTTCTACTAACTAGATGAATTACACCTTGTCCTCCTTCTTTTGGTAAATAAAAAAATGCCCTGGGGTAGCCAGTGCAGTCTGTCCCAAAAGAAGTCTAGAATAATACTCTGTACCTTCAGTAAAAGACCTGCTGGAGGTTCTAAAACAGCAAGGCAATGCCTTGCAAACTGATGCTATCAAATTGTTAATAATAATTGTTTGCCCTCTATATGACATTTGTGGTAAAAGCTATCTCCATTTTCCTAAAATTCCTACAATCTTTTCCACTATTGCCTCCCAATTTTTATTTATAATTAAATTATTCCTTAAGAAAACTCCTAGATACTTAATCCTGTCTTTAGACCAACTAATACTTCCAGGTAAAAATGGTTCTCCCCATTCCATTTGCCTACTAATAAAACAATACTTTTTGTCCAGTTTACTTTTGAAGATGAAATTTTTCCAAAGCAATCTACAATGTTAAGTTTTTGTACATCACTATTTCCATCTATTCCCACCATGATTTCATCAGAGCATGCTGAGCAGCGTAAAGGTGCAAGATGCTTGGCTAACTTAACACCTGCTAGCTGCTTTCTTATTTGGCATAGCATAGGTTCAACGGCAAAAGAATACAACATCCCAGACATTGCACAGCCTTGCCTTATTCCACGTTTCACAGAAAAGGAAGCACTTAGACCACCATTGATTTTCAGTACACTTTTAATGTCGCTATAAAGCACCTTGATCATGGCAGTAAAACCAGGGGAGAAACCAAATGCCTGAAGGACATTCCACAGGTACTGGTGCTCCACCCGATCAAACGCCTTTTCCTGGTCTAAAGAAATCAGACCATACTTTATATCCATTGAACTAGAGATGTCCAAATAGTCTCTAATCAATGAAATATTATGCTTAATTGATCTACCAGGAATACAGTATGATTGATCGCTATGCACAACTTGGTCAATTGCTTCTCTTAGTCTGTCTGCCACCATCTTTGACAGAATTTTATAGTCAGTACACAGCAGACTAAATGGTCTCCAGTTCTTGACTTCACACAGGTCTCCCTTTTTTGGTAGTAAAGTTAGCACTGCTTTCCTGCAGCTTAAAGACAAGGTCCCTCTGGTCATGCTGTCATTGATCAGACAGAAGATCCTCTCCGACAGTGGACCAGAATGCCTTATAAAACTCCATGGAAAGACCATCGATACCTGGAGCTTTTTCATTTGCCATTTCTTGAAGTGCCCCCTCTAGCTCTTGTAACATCAGTTGATGTTCCAGTTCCTTATTTGTCTCCTGTGAAACTTTTGTTAATCTGCTGAGAAATAATTGTTCAACTGACAGGTCCCTGCTGTATTAACATGCATAGAGTTCTGAAAAGAAATCTGCATGTGTGTGTGTGTGTGTTAGATTAGTTTCTGTGTTTAAGAATAGTTTAATCAAGTCTCGTCTGATTTTTAAATGCAAGTGTCTTGTGTCTCTGTGCTTGTAATTTACTGCCTTAAACTGCCGATCTTGTTACTGTGCTCTTAATATAGTGCTTCCACTATATTTAGGATATTATTGCTAGTGGCCATGGAGGTAATATCTCAGAAACAATTAATAAATACACTAATTTCAATTTATAGTTGGATGAATAGTCGATTACTCATTGCAATATTAAGTTTGCAAAATTTCCCCCTCTGAGCTGATCTGCTAATTTCCTACATAGTTTGGTGGAGGATGTAGGCAGCATAATCTAAGTAGCTACTTTCCTAAATATTTTATGGAAAATGAGGGCAGCTTCTGAAACCTAAACCACAGCTTTCTGCATTCCTTTACACATTTCTCTTCCTCCACCTCAACTGGACAGTTGAAGACTGGACATAGACCAAGTCATTTTTGTTTCTAATCTATTGTGTGTGAAAATCCCAGGAGATCAGCAGTTTCTGAGATACTCAAACCAGCCCATCTGGCACCAACAGCCGTGCCACGATCAAAGTCACAGAGATCACACTTTTTCTTCATTCTTCATTTCAGGTGTAGAGAGGTGTAGAGGTGCTTTTAATAAAGTGGACAGTGAGTGTGTATATACACAGATCAACCATAACATTAAAACCTGACTAATATTTTGTAGGTCCCCCTTGTGCTGCCAAAACAGCTCTGACCCGTCAAGGCATGGACTCCACAAGACCGCTGTGGCATCTGGTAAGTTGCAAGGTGGCCTCCATGGATCAGACCTGTTGTTCAGGCACATCCCACAGATGCCTGATTGGATTGAGATCTGGGGAATTTGGAGGCCAATTCAACAACATGAATTCATTGTCATGTTCCTAAAACCATTCCTGAACATTTTTTTTTTTAGTGTGGCAGGGCGCATTATCCTGCTGAAAGAGGCCACTGCCGTTAGGGAATACCGTTGCCATGAAGGGGTGTACTTGGTCTGCAACAATGTTTAGGTAGGTGGTATGTGTCAAAGAAACGTCCACATGAATGTCAGGACCCAAGGTTTCCCAGCAGAACATTGCCCAGAACATCACACTTCCTCCACCTTCTTGTCTTCTTCCCACAGTGCATCCTGGTGCCATCTCTTCCACAGGTAAGCGACACACACTCACCCGGCCTTCCACATGATGTAAAAGAAAACATGATTCATCAGACCAGGTCACCTTCTTCCATCGCTCCATGGTCCAATTCTCACGTGCCCATTGTAGGCGGTCTTGACAGTGGACAGGGGTCAGCATGGGCACTCTGACCGGTCTGCGCCTACGCAGCCCCATATGCAGCAAAGCTGTGATGCACTGTGTGTTCTGACACCTTTCTATCAGAGCCAGCATTAACTTTTTCAGCAATTTGTGCTACAGTAGCTCTTCTGTGGGATCGGACCAGATGGGCTAGCCTTCGCTCTCCACATGCATCAGTGAGCCTTGGGTGCTCATGTCCCTATTGCCGGTTCACCAGTTGTCCTTCCTTGGACCACTTTTGGTAGGTACTAACCACTGAATACTGTGAACACCCCCACAAGACCTGCAATTTTGGAGATGGTCTGACCCAGTCATCTAGCCTTCACAATTTGGCCCTTGTCAAAGTCGATCAGATCCTTACACTTGACCATTTTTCCTGCTTTGAACATATCAAATTGAACACAGTTCAATAATATATACCACCTTGACAGGTGCCACTGTAACAAGATAATCAATGTTATTCTCTTCACCTGCCAGTTGTGTAAATGTTATGGCTGTATTTACTGTATTGTGTTAAAAATTTCATTTCCTGATATTTTGATATTTACATGTAGATGTGTTAAATGACTTAGAACTTAACTGCAGTACCTGAGTGATCTTCTGGTGTTTTATGATCTGCCATGCCTACTTCAATCAAAAGGTACAGGCTATTTGTTGGTACCTTGAATAGTGACGGCTACGGCTATGAAACAGCCTTCCAATTAGTGTTCGGGACTCAGACACAGTCTCAGTGTTTAAGTCTAGGCTGAAAACATATTTGTTTAGTCAAGCATTTTGTAAATTTTTTTTCTTAAGTAAAGGAGCAGATCTGGAGGGTTCATGGGTATAGAGTGTTGTGGTGAACTGGGATGTTTGGATGCTGTTGCATCCCCCCTCTCAAGCGTTCGCTCAGGTGTGTTACCTTCTGGCTCTCCCTTTTATTTATGCTGTCATAGCTAGTCTTGCCGGAGTCCCTGCTTGCACTCTGCACACAATGTACCATGAAGATGGACTGCAATTGATGCAAACAATTTTGCTATGATGGCTTAGGACTACAATGGCTATGATGGCTTTAAGGCTGCAATTTGCCATGAACAGTTTTGCACTCAAGTGTCCATCAGTGAACAGTTTGATAACCTAAAAAATAGACTTCCTGTTAAAAATTATGATGAATTTTCTGGTTACACAATTGCATTTTTTGACCATATAGTACACAGTTATAGAAGGCAATTATTTATAATCGCACTATCCGTTTTGAGTCTGATTCCTCTTAAGGTTTCTTCCTCATATCGTCTCAGGGAGTTTTTCCTTGCCACCTTTGCCTCTAGCTTGCCCATTAGGGATAAATTCCTAAATTTAAAATTTATATCCTGAATTTATATATTTCTGTAAAGCTGCTTTGTGTTCATCGTTAAAGCAGCGCCTGGACTTTCTGAGAAGACTGAGGAAAGCACATCACCCACCCCCCATCCTCACCATGTTCTACAGAGGGACTATCGAGAGCATCCTGAGCAGCTGCATCACTGCCTGGTTTGGGAATTGCACCGTCTCGGATCGCAAGACCCTGCAGCGGATAGTGAGGACAGCTGAGAAGATCATCGGGGTCTCTCTTCCCTGCATCACAGACATTTACACCTCACGCTGCATCCGCAAAGCCACCAGCATTGTGGACGACCCCACACACCCCTCTTAAACACTCTTCACCCTCCTGCCGTCTGGTAAACGGTACTGAAGCATTCGGGCCTCACGACCAGACTGTGCAATAGTTTCTTCCCCCATGCAATCAGACTCCTCAATACTCAGTAACTGGACTGAAGGAACACACACACACATACACACACACACACACACACACAACTGAGCATCCTCCATCCTCTTTGCAACTTTTTTTTGCAAGTTTTTGCACATTACATTATGCTGCTACAATATTTATTATACTGTACATAGGCTGCTATTCTTATATTTACACTATTTCAGCTACTTATATTGTACGCTTGTACTCTTTGCACTATTCTCACTAGATTCACTTTCAAATTGAACTGTGTACTGGTCGGCGCTGCACTGGGACTTACTGTGCCCATTATCTATCCCAGTAGTCATTGTACTGTCTTGTACTGTCTTGTACTGTCTTGTGCTGTCTGCACATGTTTGCACTTGTGCACTTTATGTATAAATTTATGTAGTCCCTTGTAGTTGTGTGTTGTTCTGTGTTTGTCTTATGTAGCACCTTGGTCCTGGAGAAACGTTGTTTCGTTTCACTATGTACTAACTGGCTGTATATGGTTGAAATGACAATAAACTCCACTTGACTTGAGTTGAAAAGTGCTATAGAAATAAAATTGAAATGAACTGAATGTGGCACCTTTGATGGCAGACCACCCAATTTTTAGTGAGCAAAAGTATTAGTCTTAAAGTAATTAACACTTAATATTTGGTTGCATATCCCTTACTTGCAATAACTGCATCATGCTGGCAACCCACTGACATCACCAAGGGCCAAGACATAGTTCCTGTGACGTAGTTCCAGGTCCTGCAAGGAGTTTCTTGCCTGTGTCGGCATTTAAAATATACCTTTTTGACTATTTCATCAATAATTTTGTGCTATCATTTTCATTTGTTGTATTTTTCCACTTTCCCCTTCTGTCACATTTTCAATTTCTCTAAGAACACTTTTGTTTTTTGTCTAAAGACTGCCAGCAGAGACCATCCACGTCAGATCCATCTAAATTAATATAAACAAATCTTCGAGGTGCGCATCCAGACTCTAGAGAGGGTTAGCGAGAGTGAGAGCAGCATAGTTTCTGTAGGGGAAAGTCTGGATGCCTTAGGCAGAGTTAGCAATCCTCCAACTCTGGCATTAGAGCCCTCACGGCGGGGTGAAAGGGTGATGACTCCGCGGCATAACCACAAAGCCAAAGCTAACACTGAGGCTCACCCACAGGAGCACCACTCCTCTCCACTTCTCGTGTCTAACAGGTTTGCTCTCCTCAATGAAGTACCAGCTGAGAAACCTGAAATAGCTCTGGTTATAGGAGACTCTATCTTAAGGCACGTGAAATTAGCTAGGTAATCTTAGGGTCTTAGGAAAGCATAGGATATCAAAGATAGTTTTTCACATAGAAGCTAATGATATATGCCTTAATCAGACAGTGGTTTCTAACGGTAACATTGTAGAGGTGTGTAAATCAGTGAAGGTGATGTCTGATGCAATAACATCTCCATCCCAGTGTGGCGTGGCGATGTAACTTACAGCAGGCTATGGTCACTGATCTGCTGGATGTCCAGGTGGTGCTCAGAAAACATTGTTGGCTTTGTAGATGATTGGAGTAGTTTTGAGGGCAAGGCTGGCCTGTTAGGGTGGAATGGTCTCCATCCCACATGGGAAGGTGCTGTTCTCATTTCTTGCAACATAACACAAAGTCTCAGAACAGGCCTAGTTAATCGGTGACAATCCAGAGCCAAGGCTAGGGAGCAAACAAGCAGGCTAAACTAACTTTTTGCTAGCTGCACTGAGTTGATGCTCAGGTTCTACTATATTGAGACTGTGTCTGTTCCCTGAGCTAAACAAAAATGTAGAAATACTCGGAAAGTTTGTTTTAGTAACCTAATTAACATAAAATTAAATCATACTGAATGCACAGCCAGCACCTTTGATCTGAAGCTAGGACTGTTAAATATAAGATCTCTTGCATCTAAAGCACTTATTGTTAATGAAACTATTAATGATCAGGAGTTTAATTTACTGTGTTTAACAGAAACATGGATTAAACCAAATGAGTATGTAGCATTAAATGAAGCTAGTCCTCCTGGATACAGTTATATACATCAGCCCCGTCTAACTGGCAAAGGAGGAGATGTTGCAGTTATTTATAATGATAATCTAGGTGTCACACAAAAACCTAGTCATAAATTCAACGCATTTGAAGTTCTTTATACTAACATAACAAATGTAGCCACAAAAAATAAGTCTACCCATTTGATTCCACTAAATATTATTTACAGACCCCCAGGGCCATATTCGGAATTCCTATGCGAATTTGCGGATTTCATCTCTAACCTGGTTGTTTCTTTAGACAAAGCATTAATTGTTGGAGACTTTAATATTCATTTTGATAAAGAACAGAACAGCTGTTGTGTCCATTCTAGATTCAGTAGGGGTTAATCAGAATGTAATAGGACCCACTCATAGTGGTGGTCACACTCTTGATCTAATACTGACATTTGGATTAAATATAGAAAATATAGTTACATTTCCACATTTCCACAGAAGCTACCTCAGATCATTATCTCATCTCATTTAAAATGTGTCTTAGTCATAATATATGCACCTTATCATGCTACCGCTTCAAACGTACATTCATGTCAGCTACTGCACAGAGTTTTATCAATAATCTCCAAGAGTTATCAACTATGATTGGATCACCATCTGATCCCACAGAACTTGATCAGGCAACTGAGTGCTAAGAGTCAATGTTCTGCTACAAGCTAGATAATGTAGCTTTTTTTTGTAGACAAAAATAGCACCCTGGTATAAAGATCACTCAAGCACCTTAAAACAGACCACTAAAAAATTAGAACATAAATGGCGTCACACTAAATCGATAGTATTTCAAACAGCATGGAAGGAGAGCCTACTGAGCTATAGGAAAGCTCTTAGTGCTGCTAGATCAATGTATCTCTCCACCCTAATTGATGATAACAAAAATAATCCTAGATTCTTATTTAATACTGTAGCTCTCTCTCTCTCTCATTCATAAATTAAAAATGTATAGCTTGGATTTGTGTGCCAGGGCCTAGGAGACAGTTTTATCCTTGTGCTGACCTTGGGTTAGAAGTCTAGTTAGATGTTTTAGGAAAAGTTTTTTTGGTATGTGGGCAGTTGAGGATTGAACCTTGAAGAGATAACACCTGTGTAAGCACGTGAATGAAGCTTCAATAAAAAATATTCCTCTTCTTCACCTTTGTGCTTTGTACTTCACAATCCACAAGGTTGGCAAGACACTTATACTGATAGTACTTGTAGTCTAGCCCTTTCATACATAGTGGTCACTACAGTGGACAGCTGTTCAAAAGCTGTTCTCTAGCATATGCATAGGTTTTGTTGTTATAGTTGCATATAAGCCAACACAGTGGATGCTTGTGCATCGTCCCATACACTGCCATCTATTGGCCAGTCATGGTAAGTACATTTTTTTTTACTCAAATCCAAGATGGCTGACAGGAAGTCAGAAATGCTGAACATCCCAGGAATATCTTGTAAATCCTTCTATAGCAGGACACCCCTCCAGGTAGAAAAAATATGCTTGCATCAAGTAACATCTAAGGATTAATATAATTGCTAAAATTTCCAGATATTTATTTTATCTGTTGAGAAATTTGCAATTAATCACGTGTCCACTAAATTGGACACCATGCATCACTGACTATATTTTAACTGCAATTCATACTATTACTGTTCCTTTGCTGTTCTTGATAACCCTGATCTGCAGTGACATTTTTTAGTGTAATTCAATTGATATTTGTTATTAGAATGTAATTAACAGTTTTTTTTAAACAAAAACAATATTTTTTGCGTATTATCTCCATAGCATCAATTAGTGGCTTTACATCACTGTCACACGCTGGTTTGATAGTTCAGTGATACACATGGCCTCCTCTTGCGCCGGACAGTCCCCTTCAGATTTAGCCCAGAGATGGAGCAAGAAAGAAAAAAAAATGCTCAACATCCAAAGGCCATTTTCTACATTCAGCTGTATAATCAGCATATGGGGGAAGTGGATCTCATGGATCAGTGTGTTGCAATGTATCCCCATAGACGCAAAAACAAGCGGTGGTACATCAGAGTGTTCTTTCACTTCTTGGATGTGACTACTGTGAATGCCTGGCACCTTTAGAGAATGTCTGGGTTAGAAAAGAGGGATCTCCTTCATTTCAAGGCATCTGTAGCTTGTGCACTAATTAATGCAGGTTCCATCAAGACACCCACAAGAGGAAGACCAAGTGGCACTCCACCTCCAGTGAAACGCAGAGCAGTGTCCAGGCCACCCCCTGAGATCAGGTTTGGCCCTGGTAAACACTGGCCTCTTCTCACCAAAGAAAAAAATGCCAAAAGATGCCATGATGCCATGCTGCATGCACACGAAAAACAAAGTATGTTTGCATGCAATGTCTTGTGGCTGTGTGCCCTGGATGCTTTGCCAATTTCCATACAAGATAGATGGGAAATGGAGATGAGAGGAGCGTGATGATGTGAGAGGATGATAGCAAATCAGAGGGGAGTAGGAACATTTGTAGACCCACAGACAATAATTTTTTTCTTTTGTTTAGTTCAACATACTATAGTTGGCACTTTTTGTAAGGGCAGGTTTAGCACCTGTTAATTGATGCAAACATATGTATATTTTTTTGTTTGTGCTCTGGATGTTATGCCATATTTCCTTGAGGTCAGACTGAACTAAACTATTGTAAACAGCAGTAATACTGAAAAGACTATGCTGCTTTTCTGAGAGAAAGTGTTTGTAGAGCAATGGACAATATTTCTCTGTCGTTTTTTTTTTAGAAAATCCTAGAAACTCTGCTGGGGCTAGATTTAACATTTTTGCATTGCTTTTAAAAGTATTAGAATATGTTAACACACAAGAAAACATAAGATTAGCAGCATTAAAAATGTTTTTATTTCATAGTTTTCACACAGTATATCATTTTCTGCTATTGGTTTGTTAAATACATATTTCTTTGGTTAAAAAGTCAAACGCATGGTGTCCAGCTGAGTGGACAAGTTTGTAACTCCATGAAAAATAGGTTCATAAAAAAAATTTCAGTTGCATTGTTTTATCATGCCTAGAGAGGAATAAAAACACTCAGGAAAAAAATCTTAACTGAGGTTCTCATAATTCATGCATGAAAGGGCTAGACTCATCAACGATACTGGCTGTCAGTTCTTGAAAAGCCTCAAGTCCCCCTTTTTGGGTTTGAGAGACAGCACTGCTAGCTGACAGCTCATTGGTAGTGAGCCCCTTCAAAACATTCCCGAAACACATCATGCAGGTCTCCTCTGGCTTATTCCCAGAAACGTTTATAAAATTCTGCAGTTAGTCCATCTACTCCAGGGGCTCTTCCATTGGAGAGTTGCAGGACTGTGAATGTGATGGTCTTGACCAGTTCATGACTATCCTTGTGTTAAGTGTGTGAAGACCCTGGAGAAGCTGTTCTGCACACTCAGGATCATTTTCAGCAGACCCGTAGAGCTCTTTATACTGTAGAATGTCATGGTCATCTGTCTCGTTTCCCGTGGGTTGGAGGTTAAAGTGCCATTTTCCTTTCAGAGATAAAACATTTGTTTACATTTTGCTATGTTTCTCTCAAAATTAAAAAGTATGAGGTCCATTTCTTTGATAGATGTAACCCTGGCCCTTATACTATAAACACACCTTTGACCATTTCCTGTAAAAATGAGCTTAGTTCCTGTCTTTTATTGCTTAGCTCATTAGCTACATTCCGTGTGTTAAATCCTATCATTCTTTTTGTGTTTTTAATGTCACTTTCTAATTTGGTAATATTGCTCAGTATCATTGCTGTAGCGTTCCATGTCTAGTGTTGAGAGTGTACTCTTATCTGTGACTTACCCACCTCCTACCAGTGAGTTAAATTTTTCAAGGTCAGCCTCTCTACTCTTCCACATTTCCCAGAAGGTATTAGATCTTTCACAGAAAGTCTTATCTTGCAATAGTTTAGTGTTGAATTGCCAGTAGTACTTGGGTTGTGGCAGTATTTTTGTGCTAAAATCTGTGGTGACCATGTGATGATCAGAAAAAAACATTTGGAAAGATACTGGCATTTTGAGATGTATTTATATAAAACCTGTATAATCTTGTACTAGTTATAATGGAACTTGCTATTTTTGTCCAAGTGTACTGCCTGATTGATTGATTCCTGCTTCTCCACACATCTGTTAGGTTAAAATCTTTTATCATGTTAAGAAGTGTAGTGTATGTGGCTCCTCCCCATTTCTATCTAATGTAAAATTGATGATATTTATATGTTATTATATATTATATCAATATATTATATATGTTATATATTAAATATATTAATATATTATATATTATATTATTATATATGATGTTATCATCCACATGCCCACATCTACATGTGTTAGTTTATTAAACTCTAGCATCATTGCTCTCTTGTTTCTATCCCTTCCTCCATTCATATTTAAAGAGCCCACCCTTATGACCTCCATGATTAGGCATAAAGAGAGAAAAACAAGAGACAGAGGGAAAACACAGCCCATGAAAGCCATTTTAAGTCATGTTTTAAAGTTGTGTCCTGGTCCTTTCATATTATTGTAAGGAATTTTCCTAACCTATACTCTTGCAAAGTTTACTATACTATACAAAATTCTTGAAAAGTTTATTGTATCCAACCTTCCACTGAAAGTAGACTGCTGGAGTTAAAAATCTTTTGGTATCTGGGAAGAAACTTTTACTTCTGTTGACTTGCCAAAAGTGTCATTTAGGAACTTGTTTATCCCTTTTAAGGAATGGAGACTATCTTCATTTGAGTGTGAGATAATGTCTGCCATGTCCAAAATCTCAGATATCTCAGATTTTGGTACCACACCTTCCTCCCCCTGTTCAACCCATGGACCAGCTGCTGCACCTGTCCCCTCACCAGCACCATTTCCTCCAGTTTATTAGCATTTTCCTCTTCCATGATTCTTTTCTCTGAGGTAGTCTGCTTTGCTCTGAGCTGTACCTCTGCTGAACTCCCCTCACCTGCACTCTCAGCAGGTACAGCCCAAGTGTTTACAGCATTGTTTTTAGCTGTGTTTACATCATTTAAAGTGTTAGCAGTTTTGCTCTCTGGTTGGTGCTCTGTGACCCCCGTATCAGCGCTCTGAATTTCACCAGCTGGAGTTGGCCTCATGTAGGATCTGAAGTGAACAGATCCTTCAGGTATAACGTGAAGTTGAGTACAATGTATTACATGCATGTTACCAAGTTCCTGACCAAAGTTCTAACTTAACCTTGTGCAAAGTTTGCAAAGCACATAACTCAGAGACCAGAATGTTAATTACTGTCAGAGAAGGAGAATACAGTTTACACCCTGCCCCAAGATCCTGCTGATTGAAGCAAACACTTTGGGGTCAGCCCAGCTGGAAAGGGTTAAAACCCCCTGACACAAAGAAAACTTGGAGTCTCATCCAACATATCTTTGGAGTCTCATCCACCACATCTTTGCAAGAGTCCATCAACATCTTCAGGGAATCTCTACCAACATCTTCAAGGAGTTCTCTTCAACTAACAGCTCAAGAGAGTCTCCATCCACATCTGAAGGAAGTCTCATCAACTAAGAGCTTTAGAAGTTCTTGCCCCTCGTCACCATGAGGAGATCACGCTTGCTCCGAGACTCCGCATCCAGACTGGTTTCTGCAAAGCTTCCAACTCTCGCCTTCGCACTGCTGTGAACCACGCAAAGTTTTGCAACTCGCCTACGAGACTCCGCCGGGTTCGCACCTCACTCTGTTTATCTTCCTCATTGGTCTTTCGAGACGCTACATAAGGCCAACCAGACCGCCGACCAATTAACATCGCCGGAAACTCCTTCCAAACAACAGCGCAACAAGGGAATCCCTGGCAATACAAACGCTAGTATAGTACCTCCAGATTCTCACTGAACTGGTGCATTTAATACAAGTTTAAAGCCCTTCTAAACGAAGTGAATGTTAAGTTAAACTGATAAGTTGATGGTTTGTTCAGGTCATGGTCTGAGAACTGCTAGAAACTTGGAATTTCATTCACTCTGTTTTCAAAGCCATTTTCACCCCTGGTTACATGTGTGTGTTTCTGTGTGCGGGCATGCCTGTGTGCATGTGTTTGTGTTAGATTAGTTTCTGTGTTTTAGAATAGTAATAAAGTCTCGTCTGATTTTTAAAGACCAGTGTCTTGTGTCGCTGTGCTTACAATTTACTGCCTTAAACTGCCGATCTTGTTACTGTGCTCTTAATATAGTGTTTCACTATATTTAGGATATTATTGCCAGTGGCCACAGAGGTAATATCCCATACACAATTAATAAATACACTCTGTAGGATCTGAAGTGAACAGGCAAGGAAAGCAAAGAAGCCATAAAGCTAGGAATCCTGCTCCCAGACTTTGCAGACCCAAGTTAATTACCGCTTGTTTACTGATTGCTGGATTTCAACTGTCCTGTGAACAATCAGCAACTGATAGGACATCCCTGACCAGAGGACGAACCCTCGCAGCCAAGAGGAACCTCTGTCAAACTTATTGATCTAGGCCGCTGGCCAAGACCAGATGGCTCACCCAACACGATGGTAAAACTGATAACTACAGAAAAGGGGGGGGGGGGACTCACCCAAGGACCCTCATGGAATGAGACCTTTGTTCTCCCCAGGAACACAAAGTTCACCACCCTTCACACATTCCACAGAACCCAGCTTTAACAGACTACATAAGGCTACTTTACATCTCCTGTAAGGACAATGACTTTTAAGATGAAGCACCATAGTTTGGAAACTTGTTGCCTCTTTTAATGTCA
>CM040483.1:10764207-10789685 GCA_022758105.1 Pangasianodon gigas
ACACTCATTTCAACTTATCGCTGGATGAATAGTTGATCAGCTATTAAAATATTAAGTTTACAAATTTCCCCTTTTGAGCTGATCTGCTAATCTCCTACATATTTTGGTGGAGAATACATCAGCTTAACCTAAACATCTAAATTCCTTACATATTGGTGGAGAATCCATCAGCTTAATCTAAATGAGCTAAATTCCTACAACTCATTTCAACTTATTTCAACTTATACACTCATTTAACTATTCAACGAATAGTTGATCAGCTATTAAAATATTAAGTTTACAAAATTTCCCCTTCTGAGCTGATCTACTAATTTCCTACACTCATCTTAAGGTGTAAATTGACATGCGAGTTTGATATGGCCCAGCCCACCACATTAAAAACACCACATATCCACCGTGCTAGCATAGAGCAAGTACGAATTTCCCTCGTCGTACATGCTCTACGACCGTGTCCCTTCTGCATTGGAGGCTGAAAATGTTCAACGTGGGCTCATTTACAAACAAGTACACCTGCTCCTGCGGTAAGACAGTAGATGCTTTAACGCTGGGTTTTTACAGCGGAGAGGAACCATTTAAATTGCACTCAAATTTTTCAAAGACTAAATTCGCTCTGTATGTCCTTGTTTGGTATAAATGGTGGCATATTAGCTATCACTGTCGTCAAGACTAACAGAGTTACATGAATGTAAGAATCACTGATAAGCTTGACTCAACCAGCTGGTTAACGAGCTGCTCCTCTTTCAAAAACACCACTATGGCTTTGTTCATCTGCGACACCGAAAGATAAAAAGTTTAAAAAAAAGAAGAAAAAGTCCCTTCTAATCTTTACCGTCTCACCGTCATCACCCACACTTCCACTTCCCAGCATGCACTGAGAGAGAGAGAAAGAGAGACTGACTACTGGTCAAATGCTATCATTACAAAAACACTGTTCTTAAAACCACACCCCGGCCAAAATCTAAAATTTAACATCAGTACCAACATACCTACTTGTGTCTGTGCAGGCTGTGTAGTGGGTTTGAATATCCCGGTTTGAATTTCCCAGTTGGAATACTGTGGAAACCCCCTCCTGATTATGTATCTTGGAGGTGGATGCAGAATTTGAAAAACTACAAGGGGAGGGAAAGGGGGATGGGGGGCAGTGCTCACTAGATAACAGTATGCTCAAGGAAGCTAGATAAGCAATGCCTTTGCTATGTAAGTAAATTATTGCAATGGAGCAAGTTAATTACTGAAGTCACAGCGGAGCTTCTCTGCTTTCCGTTTTGTACTGAACACAGACAGAATCACCATTTTCTTCAGCATCTTGGGTGAAAACCCCACTAACTCCACTTTCAAACCACTTTTATAGTTCTCCAGTTTGAAGTGTTGGCTGCACACTTGTTAATATTCATAATTTTTTGGCAGTATAAATATGTTTTTGTAAACAAAAAGAGATTTCTATCCTGGTTAGAAAGAGACTTGATTCGCATAGCAAAGGAGCTACAAAGCTCATTTATTTATTGAGCTTATTTACTGATAAGTTTATTTAGGAATTGAATTGATGTTAGCTAAAATGTTTTCCACATATTATTATTATGGATTAGCACTAAAAGACAGTGAGTGTTATTTGGCTAAACTAACACTTGTAAATCGTGTATCTCTAGAAGATACTTATGGTTTGGCATCCTGTCAGTGGCAAAATGATGCTAATCAGTGGTCTTGCCTGCAATTACAAGATATATATATATATATATATATATATATATATATATATATATATATATATATATATATATATAGTCAGGTCTGGAAGTATTTGGACAATGACAGAGTTTTTGTGATTTTGCCTTTATACACCACAACAATTGATTTGAAATAAAACAATCAAGATGTAATTGAAGTGTAGACTTTCAGCATTATTTTAAGAGGTTCCACAAAAATATGGCATTTACCATTTAGGAATTACAGCCATTTTAAGCAAAGTACCTCCATTTTCAGGGGCTCAAAGGTATTTGGACAATTGAATGACAAGAAGTTAATTGACCAGGTGCGGTCCATTCCCTCGTTACTTCAAGACAAATGAAGCAGATAAAAGGTCTGGAGTTGATATCAGGTATTTAGTTGGCATTTGGCAGCTGTTCGACTGGAGCTACTAATATGAAGTCCAAGGAGATCTCAATGCAAGTGAAGGAGGCCATCATTAGGCTGAAAAAACAACATAAATCTATAAGAGAGATAGCAAAAACCTTAGGTGTGGCCAAATCAACAGTTGGGTACATTCTTAAAAAGAAAGAAAGCACTGGTGAGCTCAACAACATCGAAGTCATTGACTGCTAATGGTTATATTTACAATTATGTCACTTATACCTTTGAGCCCCTGAAAATGGAAGTACTTTGTTTTAAATGGCTGTAATTCCTAAATGGTAAATGCCATATTTTTGTGGAACCTCTTAAAATAAAGCTGAAAGTCTACACTTCGATCACATCTTGATTGTTTTATTTCAAATCCATTGTGGTGGTGTAAAAAGGCAAAATCACAAAAACTCTGTCATTGTCCAAATACTTCCGAACCTGACTGTATATTATTTATATATATATATATATATATGTACACACACTGTATTGCCAAAAGTTTTGGGACACCCCTCCAAATCACTGAAATCAGGTGTTCCAATCACTTCCATGGCCACAGGTGTATAAAATCAAGCACCTAGGCATGCAGACTTCTTCTACAAACATTTGTGAAAGAATGGGTCGCTCTCAGGAGCTCAGGGAATTCAAGCGTGGTACCGTGATAGGTTGCCACCAGTGCAATGAGTGCATTCGTGAAATTTTCTCACTACTAAATATTCCACGGTCAACTGTTAGTGGTATTATAACAAAGTGGAAGCAATTGGGGACAACAGCAACTCAGCCACGAAGTGGTAGGCCACGTAAAATCACAGAGCTGGGTCAGCGCATGCTGAGGCGCACAGTGCGCAGAAGTCGTCAACTTTCTGCAGAGTCAATAGCTACAGACCTCCAAACTTCGTGTGGCCTTCAGATTAGCTCAAGAACAGTGCGTAGAGAGCTTCATGGAATGAGTTTCCATGGCCGAGCAGCCGCATCCAAGCCTTACATCACCAAGTGCAATGCAAAGCGTCGGATGCAGTGGTGTAAAGCACGCCGCCACTGGACTCTAGAGCAGTGGAGACGTGTTCTCTGGAGTGATGAATCACACTTCTCTGTCTGGCAAACCGATGGACGAGTCTGGGTTTGGTGGTTGCCAGGAGAACGGTACTTGCCCGACTGCATTGGGCCAAGTGTAAAGTTTGGTGGAGGGGGGATTATGGTGTGGGGTTGTTTATCAGGGGTTGGGCTTGGCCCCTTAGTTCCAGTGAAAGGAACTCTTAATGCTTCAGCATACCAAGACATTTTGGACAATTTCATGCTCCCAACTTTGTGGGAACAATTTGGGGATGGCCCCTTCCTGTTCCAACATGACTGCGCACCAGTGCACAAAGCAAGGTCCATAAAGACATGGATGAGCGAGTTTGGTGTGGAGGAACTTGACTGGCCTGCACAGAGTCCTGACCTTAACCCGATAGAACACCTTTGGGATGAATTAGAGTGGAGACTGCGAGCCAGGCCTTCTCGTCCAACATCAGTGCCTGACCTCACAAATGCACTTCTAGAAGAATGGTCAAAAATTCCCATAAACACACTCCTAAACATTGTGGAAAGCCTTCCCAGAAGAGTTGAAGCTATTATAGCTGCAAAGGGTGGGCCAACTCCATATTAAACCCTACGGATTAAGAATGGGATGTCATTAAAGTTCATGTGCATGTAAAGGCAGACGTCCCAAAACTTTTGGCAATATAGTGTATATATATATATATATATATATATATATATATATATATATATAATCATAGAAACTCCAAGCATTTATACTAGAGAGAAATGAATGAAAGTCACTTGTTGCTTACAACGTTTCCCCACTCAAAAATTTGCAACATTTTTCCCCAGCACTTTCGGCGACATCCATATTTGGGTAGTTTAATAATGTGCACTATAGGACGTTTTGATTCTTGTATTATGCCTACTATTGTCTTTGTTGATCACCTGACCCATTGACTGATTTTTGACCTCAACTTTGTCTCACATTTTGGATTTGTCTGCCTGTTTTTTGAAATAAAGCATTTTACCTGCAACTGCAGCTGTCTCTGCTGCCTGACACTCTCCCTGTCTCTCCAACCCCCATCAGGCTGAGTGAGATCAGAAGCCATTTCCATCTGCTTTCATTTGTTGTAATTGATCTTGTATGGAAAGCAGGGGAAAGGACAGGTAGTTTGCACAGAACTTGATATAAGAGAAGTAGCCAGCACAGTTTGCCACACACTGACAAAAGCTTTTTGAAGAACATGACATTGCAATAAATCCTCCAACAAATTTCAGGTAAGGTTCAATATATTTACTCCAATACAGTGTCCTACCACTTAATAAGGAGAAATATTTTAATCAGCCAGATGTATGGTGAACAAAATCATTTGTGTTTAACTTGAAATATTATGATCTTAGTATTAAAAGGTTCTATCTGGGTGAGGGGCTGTTTTGTGAAATTGGCAAAGTTTTTACATTCCAGCTAACAAAACTTTAGAGAACTGAAATCTACATTTACAGTTTAACAATGTCAATACTTTAAGGTTAGAAAAATTTCTGAGACAATTAGAAGCAATTTAACACCGACCAAACATACATTAGTGTTGTCAAAAAATATCAATCAGTGTTTTCAAATATATCGATACATATCTAATTCAATTTTAATTCAGTTTTATTTGTTTAGTACTTTTTGTCACAAAGCAGCTTTACTGAAATCCAGATATAAAAAAATAAAATTTACATTTAATGTATATTGATTCTGAAAAAGGTACAAATACTAATTTCCCACAGTACTGATTCCATTCATATAGTTTTTCTGCTCGCTCTTGTTTTGACACACACAAGAGCAGCACAGAGTCCCCTCGTTTACGGCGCACAGGTGCAGTATGTTTTGCTAAAATGGCAAGTGCAGCAGGTTTACAGCCTTTGTGTCCGGTCTTGTACGACAAAGAAAACAGCAGGAGTGCTGTCTGGAGTACTTTGGCTTTGAGGCTAATGAGGATGGCAAGCCAAAGGACATGAGCAAGCCTATATTGTTGCACTAAGAGCCGTATGTGGTGCTATCCACCACTAAGCTAACTTAGTGAGCATTCAATAATGTAAAGCATTCAATAATGACCTTTTTTAATTTTTGACAAATGAGAGCTCCAGGTGTTTATTAAAAGTAAAGCATTAGGCTATTACGGTTGTTGGAACAAAGAGCTGTATTACTTTTTTTTCTATTGTGTTGCTCTATCTGCACTGCCTGTGTGAACATGAAACTAACTTTAGTTTTGCACTAAAAAGACAAAAACACAATCACAAGACTCACATGAGCAATTCTTTTTGTTAATTCTTTGGAAAAAGTATTAAATAATTGCATTTGGTGTGAGTAGTCATTATTATGAAAACAAATATGTATATTTTTAATCAAAGTAAGAGTACTTATGTGGTCAGAAAAAATGTGGTCACATTAAAAAATAACATTAAAAAAACCTTAATTTTGAGGCCATTCTTTGATCTTCTCTGCCTTTGGTATCGAAAATGGTATTGAATATCAATATTTTGAATTGTATTGGATCGAGTATCATGACAGCAGTAACACAGATAAACCTTTATTATTCTGTGAGTGAAAATACCCTTTGATTTTATAAGATTCTATTTGACACTGATTCTATCTATCTACTTCAGACACTGTTTCAGTCAGGACTGCTGAAGGATTTTAATCACATTTCTCATTTCTTAACAAATTTCCCAGCAACAGTGATGGAACAGAGTCTGATTACACTCCTGTTTTTCACAGGTGAGAGAGAAACTGTGTGTGTGTGTGTGTGTGTGTGTGTGTGTGTGTGTGTGTGAGAGAGAGAGAGAGAGAGAGAGAGAGAGAGAGAGAGAAAGAGTGAGTGAGTGAGAGAGGGAGCCCAGTTTAGTATGAGAGGCTGTTATAGACAAAATTCAAACTTCATCTCTCTCACACACTATCATACTTAATTCATTTCAATTCAGTAAACTTTACTGGCATGACCATATAAACATACAGTATTGCCAAAGCATTACAGGAAAGAGAAGAACTAACTAAGATATAACACTGAGTCCATAGTGAAACAAGGAGTTGAGTAGGTTGTGGCAGGCAGATATGTCCTATCCTGCTAAAACACAGTTCTCATTCATTTCTCCTAACGGAATGGGTACTTTGTCAGTGTTGGGCAGAAGGGAGATATGGTGGTGTGTGATTTGAAATTTTTTTTAAATATATTTCTTTGCTCTGTAGAAGCCCGTCTCGATGGTCAGTTTGTGTGTGTGTGTGTGTGTGTGTGAGTGAGTGTGTACTTATAACGGCCTGTCTTGATGGCCAGTGTGTGTGAGTCTATACTTATAGCGGCCCATCTCAATTGCCAGTGTGTGTGTGTGTGTGTGTGTGTGTGTGTGTGAGTCTGTACTTATAGCGGACTGTCTCGATGGTCAGTGTGTGTGTGTGTGTGTGCGCAGAGTCTGTACTTATCACGGACCATCTCGATGGCCAATGTGTGTGCACTGAATCTGTACTGTTCTGAGTCACTACCTGCCCATTGGATCCAATCCCTTCCACAAAGCTGCAGACCATCTCTCAAGACCTCCTCCCTTTCATCACCACTATCATCAATGGCTCCATAACATCTGGACATGTACCAACCTCATTCAAGAGAGCAAGGGTTATTCCCATCCTGAAGAAACCCACTCTGGATCCCTCTGACATCAGCAACTACTGACCAGTATCACTTCTCTCTTTTCTTTCTAAAACCCTTGAACAAACTGTCAATCAGCTGTCTCGCTATCTCTCACAGAACAACCTCCAAGATCCTAACCAGTCTGGCTTCAAACCGACACACTCCAGAAAGACTGCCCTTTTGGCAGTCACTGAGAAGCTACATGCTGCTAGATCAGCCAAACTGTCTTCAGTCCTCATCCTCCTTGACCTTTCATCAGCATTTGACACAGAGAACCACAAGACTCTTTTGGCCACCCTCATGAGTCTAGGAATTCATGGTGCAGCATGGCAATGGATTGCTTCCTACCTGGAAGGTCGGTCATTCAATTCAATTCAATTTTATTTGTATAGTGCTTTTAACAATGGACATTGTCACAAAGCAGCTTTACAGAAATAAATGGATTCAAAAAATATATTGTAAATATGTGAATTTATCCCTAATGAGCAAGCCAGAGGCGACGGTGGCAAAGAAAAACTCCCTGAGACAATATGAGGAAGAAGCCTTAAGAGGAACCAGGCTCAAAAAGGAACCCATCCTCATCTGGGTGCAACGGATAGTGCAATTATTAAAAAAATCTCTTCTATTATTGTGTACTATATGGACAAATAGTGCAAATGTGCAACCATTAATTCATCACAGTTTTCGCAAGAAGTCCAGATGATAGCTCATCAGCTGAAACTTAATAGCAGCAAAACTGAACTGCTGTTCATCCCAAGTGATTCATCCCCATGTCAGGATCTTGCGATCTCCCTGGACAATTCTCTGATCTCACCTTCAGTTACTGCACACAACCTTGGGGTAACCATGGACAATCAACTGTCCTTTTCCTCTCACATTGCTAATCTGACACCCTCATGCCGATTTCTCCTTTATAACATCAGAAGTGTTCGTCCATTTCTTTCCACACAGGCCACACAGGTGCTTGTTCATTTCCTTGTCATTTCAAGGCTAGACTACTGCAACTCACTCCTGGCAGGTCTGCCTCTGAGCACCATTCGTCCTCTGCAACTGATCCAGAATGCAGCTGCATGACTGGTTTTCGACCTGCCTAAATTCTCCCACACCACCCCATTGCTGCGCTCCCTCCACTGGCTTCCTGTAGCTGCCCGCATCAGATTTAAAACACTGATGCTTGCCTTCAAAGCCAAAAACGGACCAGCACCCACTTATCTCAAAGCACTTGTCACATCCCGCACAGCACCACGCTCCCTCAGATCCACTAGCACTGCTAGACTGGTCCCACCATCTCTCAGGGTACAAGGAAGACCTGCATCGAGACTCTGGCACCTTGGTGGTGGAATGAACTTTCCCTGGATGTCCGAACAGCTGAGTCACTGGCAGTCTTCAAACGACGTCTAAAGACTTACCTCTTCCAAAAGTCCTTAAGTGAGCCAAAAAAAAAAAAAACCTTGTATTGTCTGAGCACTTAATATATTGCCTCCCCAACAGAGTTTTTGGGCTGATGGTATTCTTAGTTTGTGATCTAGTGAACCAGTATCATAATGTATTTATTGATAGAGACTTCAAAGCACTTTTGTAAGTTGCTCTGGATAAGGGCATCTGCCAAGTGCCATAAATGTAAACGTAAATGTACTTATAGCAGCCCGTCTTGATGGTCAGTGTGTGAATCTGCACTTATAGAGGCCTGTCTCGATGGCCATTGTGTGTGCACTGAGTATGTACTTATAGCAGCCTCTTTCGATAGTCAGAGTGTGCATACTGAGTGTGTACTTATAGTGTGACAGGTGGAATAAGCCCGTCTTGATGGTCAGTGTGTGTGTGAGTCTGTACTTATAGCGGCCCGTCTCGATGGCCAGTGTGTGTGCACTGAGTCTCTACTTTGTCTCTCTGCTCAGCTCTTGGCATTGCAGGGCTTTGTACTGATAGGCCTGGGGGTCATTGTGTTTTAGTTGGAGCCAATATTTGATAGATCTTTTCTGAATTTTGAGCAGTAGTGGGAATTGGCCTAATTCAGTTCTGCAGCCATTATGTATCATGTTTCAGTGAACTTGTAGGATGAGTTTGTGTAGTTGTGTGTGCACCATTTCAGCTGGGTGTTTATTCCATTGTATAAAATTTTGGGGTGTAAGTGGCCCCCAGACTTCATTACCATACAGCAGAATTGGTTCAATTACTGATGCATATAATTTGAGCCAAATTCAAATTGGAATTTGAATATGAATTTGTTTTGTAATTGTGTATAATGCCCCACGTGCAGTACCAAGCCATTATAGTACAACTGCCCATATGAACTGCAGTCCAAAGCCATCTCCACAGTCACCAAGTGGCACCATCCTCAGCAATCCCAATGATCTTCAGGCCGTCCATGTGGGGCCATCCCAGCAGAAGCGAGTGATCTCCAACCGATGAGAACTCCAACCAGAAGTAGGGCATCAGGATGGATCAGGCAGGTCCGGAGTGCAGAAGGGGTCAGGATCACTGGTATCTCAGAAGTAGCATGTGTAGCTTGACAGATAGGGAGAGGGAGAGAGAGGGACAGATTGTTAGGTATGCATTTTGTCCCATAATCGTTAAGGATAATGTAGTGCAAGCAGCTACTCTTGCCGGAGTTCCTATGACAGCATAACTAAAAGGGAGAGCCAGAAGGTAACACAGACATGAGGGAGCTCTGAGACATAAAGCGGCTAGCCACTCCACCATCAGTAAACCTGAGGGAACGCAAGAGTTGGGGTGGGGGTGGGGGGTGCAACAGCATCCAAACATCCCAGTTCACCACAACACTCTATGCCTGTGAACCCTCCAGATCTGTTCCTTTACCTAAGAAAAAAACTGTTCACAAAATGCTTGACTAAACAAATATGTTTTCATCCTTGACTTAAACACTGTGTCTGAGCCCTGAACACTAATTGGAAGGCCGTTCCATAACTGTGGGGCTTTGTAAGAGAAAGCTCTACCCCCTGCTGTAGCCTTCACTATTCGAGATACCAACGAATAGCCTGCACTTATTGATGAGATTAGGCATGGCAGATAAGGCAATATATAATCAATGCGAAATTTGATTGGGAGCCAATGCAGTGTTTATAAGATAGGGTGATGTGGTCGTAGCTTCTGGTTCTAATAAGGACTCTCGCTGCTGCATTCGAGACTGACTGGACCTTGTTTATGCACCTACTGGAACATCCAGACAATAAGGCATTACAATAATCCAACCTAGAGATAACAAAAGCATGAACTAATTTTTCTGCATCTTGTAATGACATTATATTTCTTATTTTTAATTTACTGATTCACTTTTTTCATTTTTGTATATATATACTGTATAGGTATATATTTATTTTATTTTCTTCTTTCTTTCTTTCTTTCTTTCTTTCTTTCTTGAGAGCAATTGTAACATGGCAAAGCAATTTCCCCCTGGGATTAATAAAGTTCTTTGAATGTTGAATCTTGAATCTTAGCAATATTTCGGAGATGAAAGAAGGCTATCCTAATATTAGCTGCATGAGCTTCAAATGAAAGACTAGAGTCAATAATCACACCAAGGTCTTTTACTACTGCACATGATGAAACAGAAAGGACAGCCAGAGTTACTATGTAATCAGAAAGCTTAGTTCTAGCTGCATGTGGTCCTAGTACAAGTACAGTATTTCTGTCTTGCCAGAATTAAGTAAAAGGAAGTTAATAAGCATCCAGTGTCTAATGTCCTTTAAATCCCGACTGATACATTTATGAATGTTATTCCTAGGTTCTGCTGTAGACCCTGAGTGCTGGAAGACTGCAGGACCAAGTCGTCTGCATACAGCAGGAGTTTGATCTCTGAGTCGTGTAGAGTGAGACTGAGTGCTGCTCATGATTCTAAAATGGAGGCCAATTCATTTACATTATATATATGTATAATCAACCTTGTCTCATTCCACGCTCCTGAGGGAACAATTTAGTTCTTTTGTTGCCAATTTTAATTTCATACATGTTTGTGTACATGGATTTGATAATATCATGTTTTTCCCCCTACACCACTTTCAAGAATTTTATAAAATAGAACTTTGTGCTAAATAGAATCAAATGCTTTTTGGAAATCTATAAAACATGCGAATATTTTGTATTGGTTTTGGTTTGGTAGGCCGATTAGGGTGTGTAAGGTGTAAATATGATCGCTGGTGCGGTGATTTGGTATGTATGCAATTTGACTTTTACACAAGACACTGTGTTTCATAAGGAAGTCGTCTCCAGGTTACGTATGTAACCATGGTTACCCGAGGGAACGAGACGCTGCGTCGAAATGCTGTGGGAACGCCTTCAGCGTGACCATGCTCTGAATCACATGTGTAATCAGTCCAATGGATGGGCGAGACGTCACGGGTGGGGTGACGTAGCGACCAGGAAGCTTAAAAGCATGCGCGGTGGATACAGTGGCAGCTTCGAGAATGAAGCAGGTGCTAGCAGGGATGCCGGAAGTATGGCACTGAGACGCAGCGTCTCATTCCCTCGGGGAACCATGGTTACATACGTAACCTGGAGACGTTCCCCTTCAGGAACTCGAGCTGCGTCGAAACGCTATGGGAACGAGTATGCCCACGCCGCCAGACTTACAAATCCTTGCCCAGTGTGGAAGAGCACAGCTAGGGCGAGAGAACAAAAGAGCCCGGAGTGGCTCGCATGTCGAGGCCATAGAACCTGACGAAAGTCAGGGGCACAGACCAACCCGCAGCGTTGCAGATGTCCTGCATAGGGACACCTGCCAGAAAGGCCTTGGAGGCCGCCACACTTCTAGTGGAGTGAGCCTTGACTCCCAAGGGCGAGGGGAGATCAGAGGACTCATAGGCCAGATAGATGGCATCCACGACCCACCGGGCAGCTCTGAGGACGTATGTGTCCAGTGCTCACACTGGACACATACAGTTAAGCCTCTGCTGGTCGGGCTCCCGAAAGGGAGGAGGACAGAAGGCCTGGAGTACAACAGGCCGTGGTGTAGAGGAGGGAACTTTTGGGAATATACCCCGCTTGAGGGTAGAGAAATGCTTTGGCCAGACCAGGCGCAAAGCATAAAAAGAGAGGGCCACTGAGAGGGCCTGTAGATCCCCAACTCTCTCAAGAGAAGGAGGTTTACAGAAAGCCTCAGCACCACAGCCAGGTCCCACGGAGGGACACGAGATCGTACCGGATGCCTCAGCCTCAGCGCACCGCGGAGGAAACATGTAACTAGGGGGTGTCTGCCCATAAACTGACCACCGTGAGGGGCGTGATAGGCCACAAAGGCTGCCACGTAGACCTTCAAGGTGGAGAGGGTCAACCCTGCGGAGAATCGGACCTGCAGGAACTCCAGCACTGTACCAACTGGGCAGTTAACTGGGTCGCGCTGGCGGTCTCTGCACCAAGAAGTGAAAAATTTCCACTCAGGGTGTACATGTTTCCTCGTTGAGGGAGCTCTGGATTGGAGAATGGTCTCAACAACCTCGGTTGAGAGACTGGAAGCTACGAATTGTGCCCCCCCAGAGGTCACAACCACAGCGAGAGGAGGTCCCTCCAGATGGGGATCTCCCATGGAGGGCCATCGAGGAGGGAAATCGGGTCCGAGAACCATACTCGGCCCGGCCAGAACGGGGCTACTAACAACAGAAGGACCCTGCCCTGGCACACTCTCTCCAGAGCTCCCGGGAGCAGAGCAATCGGGGGAAAAGCGTACAGACGAAGCCTCTGCCAGGTCTGTACATGGTATCCAGTCCGAGAGGAGCTGGATGAGTCAGAGAGAACCAGAGGGGACAGTGCGATATCTCCTGAGTCGCAAACAGATCCACCTAAGCCCGGCCAAACACTCTCCATATATGCTTCACCATCTCAGGGTGAAGTCTCCGTTCCCCGGGCCTCGGCCCCTGCCTCGACAGGATGTCTGCTCCCATACTGAGATGCCCAGGGATGTAAACTGCTCCAAACAGGAGTTGTTTCCCCTGGGACCACACAAGGATCTGGTGCGCCAGCATGTAAAGGGGGGCGCTAACGCAGACCTTCCCGGTGGTTGACGTAAGAGACCACCTCTGTGTTGTCGGTGCGCACCAATACATGGCGAACTCTTAGGTCCGGCAGTTAATGTGCCACGTGAGATGGCGGCCACTCCACGGACCACAGGCTGAGCGGCCACTCATGACCGCTCCCCAACCGGTGAGAGATGCATCCGTCGCTAGCATTACACAGTGACAAGGAGCTCCAGCACCAGGCCCTGAGACAAAAACCAAGGTATCCCCCACATGTCTAAGGCACGTAGACATCGCCGCGTGACCTTGATCATGCGAAGCGGGTTTCCCCTCGGGGAGAACCCCTTGGTCTTGAGCCACCACTGTAGGGATCTCATGTACAGCAGGCCAAAAAGTATCACGTTGGATGCAGCTGCCATCAAACCCAGCAGTTTCTGGAACTGCTTTACAGTGAGTGACCAGCCTTCTCTCACTCTCGTGACTGCTGTGAGGATTGACCAATCCGAGCAGGAGACAGACGAGCCTGCATCGTGGTCGAATCCCACACCACGCCCAGATAAGTGGTTCCCTGTACTGGAGAAAGCACACTTTTCTTGGCGTTTAGTCTTAACCCCAGCTCTTCATGTGGGCGAGAACGACATCTCGATGCCGAACCGCCCCCGCCTGCTCGGATTGAGCTAATATCAACCAATCGTCAATATAATTCAGTATGCGGATGCCCTGGAGTCGCAGAGGAGCCAGGGCAGCATCCACACACTTCGTGAAAGTGCGGGGTGAGAGTGCCAGGCTGAACGGAAGAACCTGATATTGGTAAGCTTCGCCCCCGAAAGCAAACCTTAGGAACTTCCTGTGTTGGGGAAGGATGGGAGTATGCGTCTTTTAGATCAATCGTGACAAACCAGTCCTCGGGGCTGATCTGAGACACGACCTGTTTGATCATGAGCATCTTGAACTTCAGTCGCACGACTGAGCGGCTCAAATGATGCAGATCCAAAATGAGACGCAGCCCTCCACCCTTCTTCGGAATGAACCCGGACTCTCTGTCGTGAGGAGGGACCACCTCAATGGCCTCCTTCCTCAGGAGAGTGCACTTCCTGTTCCATTACCAGAGCCTGCTAGGGGCCCACCAGAGTGGGAAGAACCCCAGAAAAAAGAAGTTCCACGCTGCCAAATAGTCTACTAAGGGAATCAGTCTCTCAAGACTGACCTCTGGTGTAAGACCTCCGAAGAGGTAGCGAGCCTCTAAGTACCACTACATTCCCAGGCGGAAACTGAGAGAAGCGCTTGCCGGAGATCGCTGTGCCCTGAAACACCATAGGTGGCAGGGTTGGCAGATCGATCTCCTGAGGGCACTGAGGCCTGCCCTCAGAAGTCCTGGGCCACCAGCGTCAGGACTTCTTGGCCAAGGTCTTTTATGACAGAAGACCGGTCCGCAGATCCGGCTTTGCCCTAGAAGACCCCGGCTTAGAGTGTTTTTTGTGCCTCCCAGTATGAGGTACTGGTACGCGGAGGGGGCTGCTCCCGCCCGGCAGCCCCAGAGCTAGAGAGCGGCGGGGGAGGAACCGCCGGCTCGTCTGAGCTCGGAACGATGAAGTACTGGCTGTAGAACCCGGACTCTCTATCGTGAATAGGGACCACCTCACTGGCCTCCTTCCTCAGGAGAGCGTTTAATTCTTGTTCCATTACCAGAGCCTGCTCAGGCCCACCAAAGTAGGAAGAACCCCACAAAAATGAGGCGCTAGAGAACCGAATGGATTCGGTAGCCTCTCTCTACAGTATGCAGGACCTATTGAGACACATTCGGCATAAGTTCCACGCTGCCAAATAGTCTACTAAGGGAATCAGTCTCTCGAGACTGACCTCTGGTATAATGAGAGCGGCTAGCTCGGTGCCCTGAAGCGGCGGACTGGCAGGGGACGGTCGAACTATCTGCTCTGGAAACCTCCGAAGAGGTAGCGAGCCTCCCAGTACCGCTACGTTCCCGGGCGGAAACTGAGAGAAGCGCTCGCTGGAGACCACTGCGCCCTGAAGCACCATGGGTGGCAGGGTTGGCAGAACGATCTCCTGAGTCTAGAAAGGCCTCCCCCACGACCTCCACACCTCGGTGTGGAGGTCGGGGAAAAAAGGTAGGCTCCGGCGTGGAGGTGGCGGCTCTTCAAAGAGAGCCTTCTGGGAGCGAAGCACACGCAGCGGCAAACGCACGCAATGCGGGCTCCGCTCCTAAACAGACAACGCACAGACCGTGTGTATCCCCACCCGTAATATAGCGCGGGCAGGGAGAAACACACCGCCTAAAATGCTGCCTGTTTTGCCTCATGGTTCGTCTTTTCGCGAGCTTTAGGCATGCCGCGGCGAAAGCGAAACCACATAAAAGGACCAGTGGATCTGGCGGATGAGGAAGAAGAAAGGGACTCGCCCGTCTCCATTCCCTCCACCAAATCCATATGAGGGGGCGAATTATCATCGGCGCCCTCCACGTCAACCTCCTCGGAAGAAGACTGGCGGAGCGCCGAGCCCTCTCCCCGGGGGGAAGAAACAGCAAAGCGGGCTTCCGATCCCAGAGAGTGGACAGTGGATCTGGTGGATGAGCAAGGAGAAAGGGACTCGCCCGTCTCCATTCCCTCCACCAAATCCATTTGCGAACCCCACGAGTGTAACCGCCGCTCTGCCTCGGCAGAAGCGGGGCCAGCACCGCGAGGAACGTGAGTGAAGGCTCCCTCCTCGAAGAGAGCCCTCCGGGACCGAAGCGCAGGCAGCGGCAAACGCTCGCAATGCGAGCAGCCGGCTCCCTCGAGAGCCGACTTTGCGTGCTCCGCTAAAACGCTGCCCGCTCTCGCCCTTATGTTTTGTCTTTTCTTTCGCTTTTGACATAATGCTTAGACAGACAATACAAAATCAGACTGACACACACAGAGCGCTTGCTGAATGACAGAAAGCTGCCGCTGTATCCACCGCGCGTGCTTTTAAGCTTCCTGGTCGCTACGTCACCCCGCCCGTGACGTCTCGCCCATCCATTGGACTGATTACACATGTGATTCAGAGTGTGGTCACGCTGAAGGCGTTCCCATAGCGTTTCGACGCAGCTCGAGTTCCTGAAGGGGAACTACAAGTCTCGATTAATGATGATGCATAAAACTTTCCCCAGGTTACTGTTCACACAGATGCCTCAGTAATTATTAGGGTCGAATTTATCTCCACTTTTGAAGATGGGTGTTATAAGGCTTGAGTCCAGATGTCAGGGAAATAATTTCATTGTTATTGTTATCTGGTGTATAAAGTGATTTAAAGTGGCTGACCCATATGTCACCATTTTGTATTGCCAATTCAAATTTAAATTTATTTAGATTTTTCCAGTGCTCCCAGAAACTGTTTATGGACTCCTCAATTAGTGGCAGTTGTATTTGTGTGTATTGGGCTTTTTTGATTCTGAGTCTTAAAGTATCTAAAGTCTTAAAGTCTTAAAATATCACAGTAATGAAGGTGTAAATCTGCATCCATTGGATCCGTGGTTTTGACTGGATAATTTTCTTAATTCTTTTCTAATATTTTGGCATTTTGTGTCAAACCACTTATCGTCGGTTGGATTTTTCATTTTGTTTCTAAAATGTTTTAATTGACAAATTTGTGCAGTCCTACTGAAAATATGTTTTATATTCCTAACTGCAAGATTGATGCCTTCATTACTGTAAGTGTATGTGGTGTCCAGAAAGGTATCTAATAGTGTTTGAATGTCATGGCTGCTGATTGCTTTCTGGAACTCTTCGGTGCTGTTTTGGGCCCATCTGAATGTTGTACAGCTTACTGGGCTGTGTGTGTGCAGTACGGTTAGTTTCTGTCTGTCACGGATTGGTTGGAGATAAATGCCAGTGCACAGTATCCTATATAAAATGAGAGAGTTGAACAAAGACTAGGACTATGTAACTTAAACACGAACATGAGCTAGACAGGCATGGAATATACATGAGCATGGCACAGATATAACAACGCTACTCACAAAAGACATTAGACAAAGACTGCTATACAAACATGACTTAAATACTGGTGCTTGGTGTGCATAAACATGATTCAGGTGTTTGTGATCATGTGACTTGGTGTATGACATAAGCTTGTGGTGTGCAGTAGCTGATTGGTGGTATAATCCTGTGCCGAACTAACACTGACACTGTAATTTTAATGAACACAGTAATTTGGCTGTGATCATACAGAGGGGTTAGTGGCTTCACAGTGAATGTGTTGACATAGAAAGGGTCTAAATCTGTTTTCATATAGTCTACTGTGCTGTTGCCAAGAGGTGAGCAGAATGTGTACCTTCCCAAAGAGTCTCCTTGTGTCCTACTGTTAACAATGTACAGACCCAGGCTTTGACAGAGCTGCAGAAGGTCCTTTCCATTTTTGTTGACCTGCAAGTCAAAGTTGTGGCGGGGAAGATTAGTCAGGTTTATGGGGTAATGTTGTCAAAATATAAAATTGTTTCCATGCTCTGTGTTAAATTCAGGGAGAGAGCCGGTGCGGGCGTTCAGGTCTCCACAGAGATCTGGAAGCTGCAGATCTCAGTGTGGGCCTGGAAGCTGAAGATCTTAGTGTGGAGCTGGGTGAAGATCTCCTCATTGGGATGGATATATACTGTACACAAGAAAATGTCATTTGCAGTGTTAAAATTTTTTTCTTTTTTTAATTTTAAGCCAAATCTGTGATTTATTTAATTGTTGTGGTGCTATGAAATCTGATAGACAGATTTGAACAAAATTATGATTCTGCCTGAGTCTCTCCCTTTTTTAATGGTAGGGTGTTAGATGGGATGATTAATCCTTTATAGTGTGTGGGACAGTGAGTGATTGATCTACTCCAGGTTACCTGGAGGATTATAATATTCGTGTCTTTTGTGTTTTTCTTAAATTCACAAGTTTCACTTTTGCACCCAAACAGTGAAGATATAATGCCCTTAGTTGTACCACATAGAAATTGATAATGGTTTCATTTGAGGATAAGAAAATATATACAGATATATTTTAAGGCAGAGATAAACCTGTGCAGATCAAATGTATTATTTATATATGTTTTAACAAACCATAATAAAGTACAAAAATATATTTAGTGTGTGTTTGTGTGTATTGCTCCTAGTGAACATGTTCAGCACTTACACTATATGGACAAAAGTATTGGGACACCTGACCATTACACTCATATGTGCTTGTTGAACATCCCATTCCAGATTTATCCCAAGCTTTGCTGTTATAATAACCTCCACTCTTCTGGGAAGGCTTTCCACTAGATTTTGGAGCGTGGCTGTGGGAACTGTATTCATTCAGCCACATGAGCATTAGTGAAGTCAGGCACTGATTTCAAGCGAGGAGGCCTGGGGTGCAGTCAGTGTTCCAGTTCATCCCAAAGGTGTTCAGTGGGGTTGAGGTCAGGGCTCTGTGCAGGCCACTCGATTTCTTCCACTCCAACCTTGGCAAACCATGCCTTCATGGACCTCACTTTGTGCACAGGGGGACTGTCATACTGAAAAGGATTTGGACTAGACCCTTTAGCTCCAGTGACAGGAAATTGTAATGCTACAGCATACAAAGACATCCCATATAATTGTGTGCTTCAAACTTTGAGGCAACAGTTTGGGGAAGAACCACATATGGTGTGATGGTCAGGTGTCCACAAACCTTTGACCATATAGTGTAGCTCACACACTATAATACTCTCTCTCACAAACACTATCATAATCTCTCACATGCTATCATACTCTCACACACACCTCCATACTCTCTCATACACACTATCATACTCTCTCACACTGTCATACTCTCTCACACATGATATCATACTTTCTAACACACACCATCATAGTCTCTCACACTGTCATATTCTCTCACACACGATATACTCTCTCTCACGATATCATATTCTCTCACATAATAATACTCTCTCACATGCTATCATACTTTTTCTCACACTATCATATTCCCTCACACACTACACACACACACACTGTCATACTCTCTTACACTATCATACTCTCTCATACCTGCTATCATATTCTCTCACACACACTATCATAGTCTCTCACATGCTATTATTCTCTCTCTCACTATCATACTATCACAAGAGAGCATGATAGTGTGCGAGATAGTATGATAGTGTGTAAGAGCATATGATAGTGTGTAAGAGAGTATGACAGTATGTGAGATTGTATGATAACATGTGTAGTGTGTGTGAGATAGTATGATAGTGTGTAAGAGTGTACGATAGTGTGTGAGATAGTATGATAATATTTAAGATAGTATGATGGCTTCTGTGTCCATGTCTCCCGAGTATGTTTGGTATATGGTCTGGTTTGGTTGGACTGGTCTGACGTGTCTCTAAAAACACACAGCTTAAATACAAAATCTTAGTGTACACAATAAGATAGACGAAAAAAAATACAAGGGTGCCTTCTTAGTGCTTCTTCACACAGCATTCACATTTTCTCAGAATAACAGGTTTATGATAATTTGCAATATGCAAGTCCTCATGATCATATTGATTCTAAGATGAATATAATCAAATAAAAAAGGGAAACACACCACAGAGAGTATGATAGTGTGTGAGGGAGTATGATAGTGTGTAAGAGAGTGTGATAGTGTGTGTAGTGTATGAGAGAGTATGATCGTGTGTGTAGTGTTTTTAGAGTACTGTTCTATGTGTAGTGTGTGAGTATGATAGTGTTTGTAGTTTGTGAGAGAGTATGATGGATGTGATGGTTGGCATTTGGTATCCTTCATTCTCATCAACTGGTAATCCCATTGTATGATTTACAATACTTCTGGGATTGTCAAAACTGCAGAATTTGCTTTTAGAACCAGCACCACTATAGACAGGTAGTTGCACAATATGGCACTTTAGGGAGGTGTTTTATGAACAGCATTAAAATATTTTTCCATAACATTTTTGAGCCTTAATAATTAAATGAGGAAGAGAGAGGAATTCTTGCCACAGTTCTAATACTATATTAAAATGTTCCTTTAAAAAAACTCTCCTCCACAGGAGTTGTCCCCCTCATCCTCTCAGTGCCTCGTAAGTACTATCTGATCCAGCAGGGGAAAACATGGAGTGATGCTCAGGCTTACTGCCGAGCCGAACACACAAACTTGGCTATTATTGAAACCAATGATGACATGGTTCAACTTCAGAATGAAGCACAGAGACAACAATTCAGTTCCAGTGCTTGGATTAGACTGTACAATGACATCAACAGCTGGTGCTGGTCCCTTGGAAATGAGCCACTGGGAAGTATGACACAGTGGGCTGGAGCAGAGCCAGACAATGCAGGTGGACAAGAAGCATGTGGTGCGATTGATCCTTGGGGCTGGATTGATGCACCATGTACCATCTTGCTACCTTTTGTGTGCTTTGATAGTGAGGACAAAGATTGTGCTTACTTTTTATACTTTCATTACTTTTCACAAGAGAAGCTTGTCCAGTGGGTAAAAAAACATGTTTTAGTGTGATTTAACATGGCAAAAAAAAAATAAACAGTAAATCTTACAAAAAAATTTAAGGTACTTCTTAAATAAACAACAAACAAAAACAGCTGATCTTTATAGTAATATAGTAAATCTTATTTATACAGACATTTTAGATATAGGTTCTCAAAGTGTATTAAACAATTCAATTTACTGTCTGTGCAGACTGTCTGTGTGGGTTTCCGTCAGGTTCTCTGGTTTCCATAAATTGAGCAATCAGTTGAATTAAATGCAATAGTGAATAAGTGCATCTTGAGTGCCTTGTAATGTGTGGTGAAATGCAGGACGCAAGTAAGTAAGATTAGTGCGCTTTTTATTATGGGCAAACCAGAAATCATCATTGCAGTCTGTAGGAATGGCCAAAACACAAACCCAGATCATAACCAGAAAGTCTAAACATGAACATCAACTAGGGAACTAATGAGGAAACCCAGCTCGAAACACACAATACAATCATCAACCCCTGGCAATGAGACAAAGAAACAGAAGGGCTTAAATAGACAAATTAACCAAAAACTAGTAGAAAACAGGTGCACTCCATCACAGCACAATAGGGAAAATAACCAATGACAAGATGGGGTGGAGATAAGACATGATCAAAACAAATGCATGTGGCTATAAAATAAAACCTGACATGAATTAAATACAAAACACACGAGTAGCACTATTCATGCTGAAAGCCAGGATATAGCATATCAATATGCTCCCAGCTAAGTGCTAACTGTCAGACCTCTTATATATCTGATACATTGCTGTTAGTTTTTAATCAATCATTTGTAATTGTGATTTAGTCACCTCAAAGTTGTGGTCCTTTTCCATGATGTGTTTATTTTTATTCATCCCCTGTATATCCTCACCTTTACTGACCATTCTGTTATGCTCATTCTGTTATTCTACCCCCTTTTAACAGAAGCACGTTCATTTTCTTCATCAATTTTTTTTCAGCGTGTGAAAGATTGATATAAAAATTTCCCACTTTTAAATTCCATTCTGGGCAAAACCTACCAGTGGGTTATACTTGATGACAAGCAATCCCACAATTTTGTGGGTGGTAAATTTTACAGTAAACCATGTATAAAGTCCCAGCAGCCTGCTGAAACTGTTAAGTGCCTTGCCTAGAGTATGTTTTGGCATTTGTAGAGACGAGGTTTTATGAGAGTCCAGAAATTAAATCAAACGCTATTCAGAGCTTTCTGACTGCACTTTTGAGATGTCTTTACAGCCCACATTCACAAAGATTTTGTTGACAGAAGGGTGGGTTTGCAAAATATGCTAGATTTTGACACGTATGTTGCAGACAGTGGTTTTGGTAAACAGATGGTTTTAATTGTTTCTTATGTCCCTGATTATTGAGTCACCAATAAGTAGAATTCGAAGAAACAGTTTCACAAAATCTCCATTGGTTAATACAGTATGTGAATGCTGATTATTTTCAAGCTGCAGCATAGTGTTTCAAGGGTAGTGCATAGAGATAAAGAAAATAATGCAACCACCTTCAGTAGTGAACTGTTAATCTGTGCTCAGTTAAAGACAAATGATAATGCCACAGTTCTTTTTTAACACCCTTACAGCAGAAAGGTTTTTACATTTGTATTTAAAGTGTCAGTGCAGGCCACTGACTACGGCTTCTCCCACTACTGCTGATTTAACACAAAAATTATATATTTAATGATAAGTGTTTTAGAACTAAAGGATGTTAGTGAAACATTTATTTTTCTTCAACATTAGTTACAGAATCTCTCTCTCATTAGAGTTAGAAAAAAGCTTTTTTGTCACTTATACATTACAGTGAATTTCTTTTCTTTGCATATCTCAGCTTGTTAGGAAGTTGGGATCAGAGCACAGGGTCAGCAATGATGCAAGGCCCTTAAGGGCCCAGCAGTGGCAGCTTGGTCGTGCTGGGGCCTGAACCCCTGGCCTTTTGATCAGAAACCCCAAACTCTTCACCACTGAGCCACCACTCCCCCTAGCTGGAGTGCTCTAGTAGATACTACATTTAACTTAAATATTCAAGCCAGAAACAAAAATAATCATGTGGAATTTTTTTTTAAAATTTTGACAGACAGGAGCACAGGCCCTGAAAGCTACATTAAGATTTCTGATCGTAAAACATGGCCTGAAGCTCAGAGTTATTGCAGGCAACAGTACACGGACCTGGCCAGTGCAAGAGATGCAACGGAACACAGAATTATACAAGCAATCAGAGTGGACTTGGTTTGGCCTGTTCAGAGAATCCTGGAAGTGGTCAGACCAGACCGAGTTCTCCACTGTTAGCTGGATGTCTGTTAATGCCCTGGGGAATGAAAATTGTGTTCATGTATCTACTGGTCAGGCTGCTGATGCACCATGTTCAGACATAAAGCCTTTCTTCTGCTACTCAGGTGAGGTTTAGAGCAATTAAAACTGCAATTACTTGTGTGGTGTGTGTGAATGAGTAGTGAGGAAGAGAGAGATAATTTATTTCCATGTGCATTTCTTTCATCCAGTAATCACTGGAAGAAAACAAATCATAAGATTGAAGGTCCGGTCCAATCAGGATGTGAATGATCCCGCAGTAAAGGCAGCCATCTTGGACCAGGTGAGTCTCATCCTCCACTAAAATACAGTGTTTCCCCTTCAGGAACTCGAGCTGCGTCGAAACGCTATGGGAACGCCTTCAGCGTGACTGCGCTCTGAATCACGTGTGTAATCAGTCCAATGGATGGGCGAGACGTCACAGGCGGGGTGACGTAGCGACCCGGAAGCTTAAAAGCACGAGCGGTGGGCGCCGCGCCAGCTTTCTGTCATTCAGCAAGCGCTCTGTGTGTATTGTCTGTCTATTTTGTATTGTTTGTCCCGAGAGATAACAATGCCCAAGTCAAAAGATAAGACTAAGCATAAGGGCGAGAGCGGACAGTGTTTTAGGCTGTGTGTTCCTCCCTGCCCGCGCTACATTACGGGCGGGGATACACACAGCCTATGCGTTATCTGCTTGGGAGTGGAGCATGCACAGTTGGCTCTCGAGGGAGCCGGCTGCTCGCATTGTGAGCGTTTGCCGCTGCGTGCGCTTCGGTCCCGGAAGGCTCTCTTCGAGGAGGGAGCCTTCACTCACGTTCCTTGCGGTGCTGGCCCCGCTTCTGCTGAGGCAGAGCGGCGGTTACGCTCGTGGGGTTCGCAGATGGATTTGGCGGAGGGAATGGAGACAGGCGAGTCCCTTTCTCCTTCCTCGCCCACCAGATCCATTGTCCGCTCTCTGGGATCGGAAGCCCGCTCTGCGGTTTCTTCCCCCCGGGGAGTGGGCTCGGCGCTCTGCCTGTCTTCCTCCGAGGAGGTTGACGTGGAGGGCGCCGATTATGATTCGCCCCCGCAGTCTCCCCAGTATGAGGAGCTGCTGGAGGTGGTTTCGTGGGCCGTCGCTAAGCTTAATATTGACTGGCCCGCCGAGACACGGGTTGAGCCACAGAAGAGTAAATTAGATGAACGTTTTCTGCGGAGTAAACCGCCACCTCCACGCCGGAGCCTGCCTTTTTTCCCCGACCTCCACACCGAGGTGTCGAGGTCGTGGGGGAGGCCTTTTTCAGCCCATTTATTCAGTCCCGCCTCTTCCTATTATGCCAATGTGGCGGGGCTGGATGATTTTGGCTACAGGGCTATGCCCCAGGTGGAACAGACGCTGGCTAGCTATCTGTCCCCTGGCGCGGCATCGTCCCTGAAGGTCAGGCTGCTGCGTGCTTGCACACCATGGCAGTTCTGCAGGCGTACCAGGCTGACCTGCTTAAAGAGCTAGATGAGGACGTGGAGATGACGTCTGAGCATGTTACTGAGCTCAGACGGGCCACTGATCTGTCTCTCCGCGCCATCAAGGAGACCGCCCGTGCTATCAGCAGGTCTATGGCAGCACTGGTGGCGGTGGAGAGACATCTTTGGTTGACCCTGTCCGACATGAAAGAGAAGAACAGGGTCTTCCTTATGGACGCCCCGCTTGTGCCTTCTGGCCTGTTCGGCGACGCCATTAGTTCCGTCGCCGACAGGTACCAGGAGGCTCGTACTCAAGCGGCGGCGTTCCAGCGGTTTCTCCCTCGTCGCTCTCTAGCTCTTGGGGCTGCTGGGCGGGAGCAGCCCCGTCCGTGTGCCGCCTCCTCGTACCGGGAGGCACAGAAATGGAGCGTCGCCTCCCGTGTTCCCCTGCGTCGGGACCGGGAGCCTCAGCGACGCTCTGGGCCGGGGCCCTCTAAGGCAAAGCCGGATCTGCGGACCGTTCTTCTGTCAAAGAGGGCCTCAGCTAAGAAGTCCTGACGCCTCTGGCCTAGGGCTTTCGAGGGCGGGCCCTCTGGGGCGGAACGGTGTACACCTCATCATACGGCGCCCGTTTCGCCTCAGTGCCCTCGGAAGGTCGATCTGCCAACCCTGCCACCTATGGTGCTTCAGGGCACAGCGGTCCCCGGCGAGCGCTCCTCTCAGTTTCCGCCTGGGAACGTAGCGGTACTGGGAGGCTCTCTGCCTCTTCGGAGGTCTCCAGAGCAGCTAGTTCGGTCGTTCCCTGCCGGTTCGCCTCTTCAGGGCACCGAGCTAGCCACTCTCGCTGCACCAGAGATCAGTCTCGAGAGGCTGATTCCCTTAGTAGGCTATTTGGCAGCATGGAAACTTCTGCTGAATGTGTCCCAATGGGTCCTGCATACTGTAGAGAGAGGCTACCGAATCCAATTCGGTTCTCCTCCGCCTCGTTTTTGCGGGATTCTCCCCACTCTGGTGGGTCTCGAGCAGGCTCTGGTAATGGAACAGGAAGTGAACACTCTCCTGAGGAAGGAGGCCATCAAGGTGGTCCCTCCTCACGACAGAGAGTCCGGGTTCTACAGCCGGTACTTCATCGTTCCCAAGAAGGGTGGGGGGCTGCGTCCCATCTTGGATCTGCGGCATTTGAACCACTCAGTCGTGCGACTGAAGTTCAAGATGCTCACGATGAAACAGGTCGTGTCTCAGATCAGCTCCGAGGACTGGTTTGTCACAATCGATCTAAAAGACGCGTATTTCCATATCTCCATCCTTCCCCAACACAGGAAGTTCCTGAGGTTTGCTTTCGGGGGCGAAGCTTACCAATATCGGGTTCTTCCGTTCGGCCTGGCACTCTCACCCCGCACTTTCACGAAGTGTGTGGATGCTGCTCTGGCTCCTATGCGACTCCAGGGCATCCGCATACTGAACTATATCGACGATTGGTTGAT
>JAKMWG010000031.1:0-11022 GCA_022758105.1 Pangasianodon gigas
AGGAGCAGGAGGAGGAGGAGTGGTGACTCAGGGTCAGGTTTAAGGTCCAGCTTCAGGTTCTTTACTTTCAATAAACAAATTGTTCTTTTTCTCACAGAACCACGTCACATCGTTCACATGAACCTAAATCTGATTTAAAGCTGAATATATCTCTATATAGCTATAAATCATCACTGAATAACACGCTGCAGTGGATTTAATGTTCAGATGATGAAACAGAGATACAGTGTACTTACATATAGAAAGTCTAGTGCAAAAGTTTGTACACCCCTTTCTAAATATGATATAAATATTCTCCTATAACTTATATAACAACTCTTAACCTTTATACCTGCCTATAACCAGCTTTCACATCCTCTCAGGTGGAATACTCACCCCGTGTAGCCCCGCCCCCTTTACAAATCAGCAAAATGAAACCCTAGTAATCAATAAATAGTAAATAAAATAGAAAATGTATGATAAACATAAGGAATAAACCCTACTAACAGGTAAGTAATAAACACTGTTACAGTAAAATGCTGAGTTATTTTCCTATAACAGCATGTCCCTGAGTGTTTTATTCCTCTTACACCACAGCAGTTTACCAACAATTTCAGTTCTTTTTTTTATTCAAGAACGATACGTCATATATTTTTCTGTTTATAGTTACAGTTAATGTTCATGAAACAAGTGAGTGTAAACTCCTCTGTCCTGAAAACCTTCATAAATGTTAAATAAACGTCTCCTTACAGAAAACTTCACCATATCAGTGACATTTTAAACGGTTTATGTGGAGCGTTCGCTGTCCACGTCCCTGTGAATGAGCTGTTGCTATAGAAACGATACCATATTAGAACGAACGCATTAATATAAACCTGCGCTACTGTCAGAGCTGCTGTTATAGAAAACTAATCAACAACTTCTGACCAATCACAATCCAGAACTCAGCAGCAGTGTGGTGTAAAATAGCTGAAAAACCTTCATGAACACAGATTATCTTTACGTGTTCACTGAATCAAGCACAGGAAAACTGCAGTAGTTAATAGAACCAGGAGGATGTAGCAGAGATCGGAGATGTTCCTCGTGTGTTTGTGAGGATGGTGTCTGTGACGTGGTGCAGTGTGTAGATGTAAGTCCTGGCTGTAAGGCTGATGTGATGGAGTAGAGAGTGCTGGAGCTCTGTGAGGAGTGAGGAGCCGAGACTCTGTGGCTCTGTGAGGTTGTTCAGTGTGGAGCATCGTGTCGCACCGAGGCCGGACGTTCCGACGCCGTTTAGCTGCTCTCAGGAAATCTTCTCTCTGCATGTTCTTTATGGTTCTCACGAGCTCCAGACCGATGCAGAATGTGTGGCTCGGGTCAAAGTTCATCCGGGTCTCATGGCGTGTCACGTAGACGGTGCGGAACGTCCCGGACTCCAAGCTGACGATGATGCGATCGGTGTTGCTCTTGTCCTGGAAGCCGGTGTACTTCTCTCTGACGTACTCAGGCAGTGATTTTGCTCCAGACACACTTAAGTTCCCGAGCTCATAGTACGGCAGGTTGCTGGAGTCTGGAAGCAGGTGGCCTTTTCCTCGTTCGTCTCTGTTGTGGAAGATTCGAAATCCAAAGTCACCTGTGGACGGACTGCAGAGGGAAATCATCCGACTCTGCTGATTCACTTCCACACAGTTATTAACAAACCAGTAGAGCAGCTTGAGTCCGTGTCGAGGAGACGGCTGGCCGAAACCTGAACACTGAAGCTCAGCCATGTTGTTCAGGGTTTTAATTCTGGACATGAGCGATCACTAAAGGGCCAAAATAAAGATAAAGATCCCAAAGTGACAGACAATGACAGATTTATTCTCTTAAGAAACAAAGTGATTACCGTAAAATGTCCAAACCGTTCCACCGATTAGTCAAACTTTTAACCACAAATAATAATTTAATATTAATATCATATTAATATTTTCATATTCAGCCCTGTCCTTTACCACTTATAAATATACCGGGATAAAATTATTACAAAAGCAAAGCAACAGAAGTGATAATTGTAATTAACAGCATGTTAACCGTAACTACGGCACAGAATTCCTCACATTACTTCACTGTTAATTAACCTGTAATAAGTAAACTTAAAATTAATTCCAAAAACCTGTGTAAACTTTGAACTATAAATATATTTAACCCCTTAAACCTCTTATCTATTTTATTCCATTGTAGTGTTTCAATAATATGTTTTAAGGTGAATACTGTATGTTAATAATAAACACAAAATTAAAACATATATCACTTCTACAGCTTGTGTGTGAAAGATTTCTGTACCTGCTATCCGGAGAGGTTTAGAGTAAATTTATCAAAGTCAATGCCGTGACTAAAAACATAAAGGTGGAGTTAAAGTGTGAGACAGAGAGGTGTAATGATGAATGAGGAATGTGTGCTGGGAGTGACCTGCTATTCAGGACCAACTGGAAGATATAATTTACATTTTAAAAGCAGTAATAAGTTCAACAGTGATTCATTAAAATGCTCTTCTGTTTATTATCAGCTTTAATTTCCAGAAGTCAAATAATTTAAGTCTATAAATATATTATTAAATATTTACTTTATATGTAACAGATCATTTTTCAGTAGAAATATTCTTATGATATTACTATATGATATTTAATCAGAAAAATTAAGACAATTTCAGTCTGAAATTCTGACATTTAAATTAAAAGCATGATTTAACTTCAATGACACTACATCTTCATATTCATTATTCACTGCCAGGTTTCACGAGTGTACTTAAATACTGATGTAAATCTGGTCAAATCTACAACTGTGTTCCATATCTGCACTACTACATTTAATTTAACTTATTGTATTTTATATTTTATATTTTGTGTGTGTACGTGTTGTATCTTGCTGCTGTAACACAAGAATTTCCCTCATGGGATCAGTAAAGTCTATCTATCTATCTATCTATCTATCTATCTATCTAAAAAAAGATCAGAAAAACATAATTATATTATTTTATCATGTAATAAAATATGACAGCAAAATTTTATAAAAGAATATGATTTTTAAAAATTCTATGTACACAGGACAGTCTATAAATATAAATCTATAAACTCCTTTTTGGTTAGTTATATAATGTATATGTTTAAAAACGATTTTACCTTTATTTAAAATAAAGTGTGTAATTAAAGCTGATGAGTGTAAACATGCCTCGTTTACCTCCTACGTGATTAAACTCACGGTTTAAATCCGAGTTACAGATTAAAGTGTTCGACTCCTTCAGCTGCAGCGCTCGCTCGCTCGATGCTTTAGCACTGTAGCTACAGAAAACATACAGAAACAAACGTGTGTTTACTGCAAACAGTGACGCATTATCTCCATTTACTCACAGTGAAGAGTGCAAAGGTTTGTACACCCTCAGGACAAAACGCAGAGAATAAAGAAATATATAACATTTTACCAACAAGACAATTAATGTGTCAGTGTGAGCGGCTTAACAAATGATGATGATGTAACAAAATGGTCAGATAGATAGATAGATAGATAGATAGATAGACTTTATTAATCCTGTGAGGGAAATTGTTAAAAGGCAAAGAAACACCAGGAGCTGCCACTCTCCCAGCGCCATATTGGAATGTGTGTTAAACAGCACGTGTTAAAATATTCATAGTAAATATATTTAGATATATTATTTCAAATGTTTGTCTCCTTTTTCTGAATAATATAAAATATAAAATTCTTTAATACCTTACAGGTCTACTCTTTACCTTTATACCCTCCACCAAACTCATGAAAAACCTTCAACCTAAACATTTTTTGTTGATTTTGCATTAAATTCTTAATTTTTGTTGTATTCATTTTTTTCAGGGATTTTTGTTCTGGAATACTGGACTACACTGTAATATGACCTATCAGGTACAACATGAGAAAATACAAGAATAGCACGCAAAAATAAATTCATTGCATTTGATTGGAGCAAACTGTTTTCCTCCAATGAGTCGTGTTCAGAGTCACGGGGAAAGTTGCTGGTATTCAGAGTCGAGTTCTGCAGCTGCTTAAGTGGATTTTCTGAGCTTCACATTCAGATTATTAACATCATCTGCGTGTAGTTCACACCTCCGAGGCTGCCAGATTGTTCATGAGCAGAAGTGTCTGAGACAGAGTTTTTCAACAGCGTCTTTAAATCTGAAAAATCACGGATAGAAAATGTGGAGTGAAGAAGAAAAAGCTTTTTAGCAAAATTTAAAAAGACTATGACGTATGAAACAGAAGACACTCCATAGTGTGTGTAAATCAGATCACTCGAGTCCATATCACACAAGATTCATGCAAGTTCAAGGTCAGAAACGAGCGTAATGGAGACACGCCTCTGTTTTAGACAAACTCCGCCCCCATGTGTAACTCTCACATAACTTCTGAATAGTGCTTAAGGTCTGAAAAGTGATGTGTGTGATTTCAGTATTAAATCCTCACTGAGAGATTAACTCTGCTCTGAATACAAATGAATAAATGAAAATGAACATTTAACTATCCAGGAAGAGTTTACAGGATTATACAGTAATCCCAGAATCCTCGGCTCCTGGATGACTCGTGTTGAGTGTCGTTATTAATGGTGACGCGAGCTTCGTGCCTCTGTGGAGCAGGAGGGGTTTCGATGCTAACTGTGGATCTGATGCCCATCTCATTCAGGAAATTCATCCTTTTCTTACGACTGATGTATTTAATCAGTTTATTATTAATGCAATAGGTTTTATTCGGGTTGTAGTTCCACTCGTCCAGGTGTTCAGTGATGTAAACTTTATCAAAATAGCCATTTTTAAGGCTGACTATGATGCGGTCCTTATTGCTGTTGTCATAGAGACCAGTATACGCTTGACAGACGTAATCAGGCAGCTCGTCTGCTCCGTCACTGTTCAGATTCCCCACCACGTAGTACGGGACGTTTATGTCTGGCAGGAGCTGAACGCTGTTTTGGTAAAATCGATTCTCAAAAAGGTGAAAACCGAAATCCCTTTTCTTAGGATTACAGCGTGGAACCATCTTATTATTCTTATCAAAATAGAGGCACTCTGTGGAGAACCAGTGCAGCAGGTGGAGTCCGTGTCGAGGTGGAGGCCGACCGAATCCAACACGCTTCAGCTGGGCCGTATGATTCAGCTCCTCCACATGGGCCATGCTCAGCTCTGATGGGTCAGATGGGTCTGTAAAAGATTGATTAGAAATCACTGAGATTTTAATTCATCAATCTGTTCTCCTGTTTGTTTGTTTTTCCTTTATTTAATAATTAAAGAAGCTCCGGGCAAAATGCTACGATTTAAAAAGGTTCCTAAGCAAAAAGAATCTTCATAAATCAGTTTCATGAGTTGAAGTTCATATTAATCATGCACTTTAAATAATTTATTTATAATTACACAAAGTGACATAAACACTTTACATCAAAGTTCCTTTACCTAAAATTCTGTACTGCATTAATTAACATAAACCACCAACTTCAGCATTAACACTCCACAAGTAATGTTAACACATTAACACGTAAGGAGTAAAACACGATGCAGTGGAGTTACTGTTATTACCCCAAAGCTGATTTAGCAGCTTTTTACCCACGATTACAATTTTATATTTATTAAAGAACGACACGTCATACTTTTTATCTATTTATAGTTACATTTAATGTTGTGGAACATCAGTGAAACGAGTTAGTTCCTGTTGTCACTTACGTTATAGCAGCTATAAACACTCGTTCCCTCACCAGTCTCTCTTTATTCTCTCGCTTCAAGTTAATAAGACAAAAAATAAAATCGCAGCTTGTTAGGCATGTTACTGAGAAACTGCAAAGAAGCGTAAACTCCTCTGTCCTGAAGATGTCAGAAAACTTACAGTTACAGCTTTACCTCTGACTGTTACAAAGCACTGACACTGGAGACTCCTTCCATACATGATAGATAAACACCTCCTTATGGAAAACTACATATCAATGATTACACACGTTTTTAATCGGTTTCTTATCAGTGGAGCGTCACTGTACACGCCCCTGTGAATGAGCTGTTACTATGGAAACGATAACGTATCAGATCGAGTGCATTAATATAAACCTGCGCTACTGTCAGAGCTGCTGTTCTAGAGAATTAATCAACACCTTCTGACCAATCACAATCCAGAATATAAACACTGCTGTGAGATAAATGCACACAGAGCATTAAAAACATTAAACAACATTTTCAATTCAAAGGTAAAAATTCTCCTTCTTCCTATTATTATTATTATTATTAGTAGTAGTAGTAGTAGTATTAATGTCACATGATTAAATCTGGAAATAAACTCAACTCTGGTTGTTTAAAGAATCTCAGGATTTTCAGGACACATTAAACAGTTAAACGATTACAAATAAATAAATAAATAAATAAATAAACACGTCACACTGAAACCAGGATCATGTTATTAAATGATAAAACACTTACAGGAGGCTGGAGCAGGTTTTACTCTGAGCTCTTGTGGGTTTTAAGCTCTTTTTGCTGAGACTTCCGCAGAGCTGAATTTCAGGAGAAATGAAACTGAAAGTGAAGAGGGAAAGATCAACATGAGCTTCTCTACACAGAAGTGATTATTACTAATGATGATTATTACTAGGATAGCTTTCTATCATCTCAGAAATATTGCTAAGATAAGAGATATAATGTCACTACACGAAAAACTAGTTCATGTTGTTCTGATCTCTAGGTTGGATGATTGTATCGCTGAAAATGTTCAGTTTTCATCCACACGGTGGCAGCACTGCTCACACCCTCAGTGTGTTTTAGGAGCACTGTAATCAGTACAAGTGGGACTCTGCATTTATGTTATTTATGAGGAACAACAACACATTTGATATAAAACATTACAGATATTATACATTTTACCCCAAAATCAGAAACCAGACCCTCAGAATTCAGCTTTGGAGTGTGATCAGAAAACAAAACCTGTGCCTCTGTCTACGTCTCGATCTCAGCAACCAGCAATTTAGGAGTGTGTGTGTGTGTGTGTGTGTGTGTGTGTGTGTTCTCTCTCACCTTCAGGGTGTATTTCATGTTACTCATGTCTTTGTGCATAATTTAATTATTTGGATTTTTTAATAGTTAAATTTTACAAATGAATGTTACACAAAATAAATATTAGGCTTAAAAAAATTTACTCAGTAATATTTACTAAATTTACTCAGTAATATTACATGTAATAATCACTCCAATTTTTAAAAATAAAATGTACTGAATCAATTATTAGAGTTTAATATATTCTGTAATTTAGTTTTTATTTTATTGCTGCTTCATCCTCATGTCAGAAATTAAGTGAGAAAAAAAAACAGATTTAAACAAAGGAAGCTGGATGAATGGATTTATTTCATTTATTACAATTCAACAAAAACTACAGTTATAACTGCTGTCCAATAAGTCAATAAACTGGTGGAAATAATTTTAATAAAAACCATGAGAGTAAATTTAATAGTATTGAAACATGCACATCAGTACGATACAGTAATAATGTGTGTGTGTGTGTGTGTGTGTGTGTGTGTAAGCTCTTTACTCTGCTGCATGGTGTTCATCAGAGATTAGGATTTAGCTCAATCTTTATTATTTACAGAATCGTGCACCAAGACCAAGAGCTATCGTTTTCCTGCTGGTTGTAACGGTCATTAGTGAATTTACTCTGATTAAAAATCTGAGGCTGCTGCTTCTGCTGCATGTATTTCAGGAACTGTTCTCTCTCCATCCCTCTGATCTGATTGAGAAGACCCTGACTGACTCGGTAGGTGCGGCTGGGGCTGAAGTTCTTCTGATCCACGTGTTCAGTCACGTACACCCTGTCGATACAGCCGTTATTCAGGCGCACGATGATGCGATCCTTGTTGCCCTCGTCGTAATAGTGTTTGTTGGGTGACCTCACGTAGCTGGGCAGTTTATCAGCTCCTGGGGCATTAAGATTTCCCACCTCATAATACGGAAGGTTCTGGGTGGGCAGTAGATTGTCATCATCATCATCAATCCTGTTGTAGAACCGGTGAAACCCGAAAGCCCCGCTTGTAGGGTCGAGGTCGACGTACGCATGCGCAAACCAGTACAAGAGCTTGAGTCCGTGTCGAGGACGTGGCTGGTTAAACTCTGAGTCACCGAGCTGCGAAAGCTCATTCAGGGTTCTGATCTTCACCATGGCTGGTGTCTGACAAACAAAGCAGAGATTTTAGCAAACCTTCTGAGTGTTTAAGATTAGTTCAGATTCCGTATAAAGTGCCAGCTCGAGTTATTCCCACGAACAGAAACATAAACAGCTTCATATCTGACAAGCTGCAATTACACACCGATAACAAGCTCCAGATGAGGAAATGTCAGATTTACAGCAAGTGCTGCTGATTGTTCTGTAAAATCTCGACTCTTTAAAAATTCTTAATCATAAAAAAAACTAAATTCATGTCATTGCCACAAATACACATCTCACAGGAGAAGTTCAGCCTGTTTAAACATGCAGGTTTAAATTACTGTGTCCATGACTGTAAAAAACATTATCACACTCTCCTAGTTAGACCTTTTTAGGAAAAAAAAAAAAAAAAATATATATATATATATATATATATATATATATATATATATATATATATATATATATATATATATAATACAGTATATACAGTACTGTATATAAATACCCTTTTTTTTTTTGTATAAACTTTGTTATAGATTTTTATTTTATGACTTCTACATTATCGAGTACATCAGTACAAAAACATTTCAGATTTCTTCTTTAATTATACACAATTTTAATTGTTACACAATTCTAAATATGAACCTGTAAATATGAAACTATCTAAAAATCCACATACACACCTTTTCAGGTTGCAGGATGTTCTGTGTGTTTTCTCCTGTCTCTCTCTCAGTGGTGTGTGTTAGAGAGACTCACACACACTCTTTATCACTTCACTGTGATGAAACAGGAGGCTGGACTTCAACAGAAACACCACCAGCACACAAACTGAAACTTAATGTTAACCAGATATTTAGTGCAGAGAGAATACACTCCCAAACTTGTGTCAGAAATAACACACACACACACACACACACACACACACACACACACTCACTCACAAGCAGATATTTAGTGCAGAGAGAATACACTCCCAAACCTGTTTCAAAAATAACACACACAATAGTGACGTTAACACTTTCGCAGTAATTTAAAACCTGATGATCAGGTACATAATTGTGTGCAAAAGTTTGAAAGTTTGCGTTCGAATGCGCTTGTGTTTCACTGCGTTTACGACAAAATTCCACTGTTACTTTCATCTCGAGTTCTGTCTCATTTCTACTCTCAGTCTGTGTAAAAGACAACATGACTGAATTGTTAGCAGTTTTCAGCTAGCATCTATCTGACATTTTTATTTATTTATTCATTTTAAGTTGCTTAGCAACGGCGTTAGATGAAGTGTACATGTTGAATAATACAGTTTACGATGCTCATTTTTCCTTTCGGTGTTACGCAACTTAATTTCTGATATTTTTTTCTTTACATGAACCAAGATTTCTTATTGCACGATAAACCGCTGAAAAGATTTACACAAGCGCTGACACTACAGGTAAACAAACAAACAAACAAACAAGGAGAAATGAGGAGAAATCGATTATTTTTTTTGATCTGATTTTATTACATCCTGCAGCATTTCTACACTCAGTCTATCCCGTCACAGCAGAGATCAAACCAAATAAAAAAAAAAAAAAAAAAAAAAAAAAAAAAAAAAAAAAAAAAAAAAAAAAAAAAAAAAAAAAAAAAAAAAAAAAAAAAAAAAAGAAGAAGAAGAAAAAAGGCAAAAAAAAAAGAAAAAAAAGAAAGGGGAAAATATCCAACAATTTACAATTTACAGCTAGAAATAAAAGAAGGAAAATAATTGAATAACAAAGGATTACACCAAAAAAATTAAAAACGTTTTAACAAACAATTCTACTGCAATTTAAAGTCATGGTGAAGAAACATAAAAAATTAGTACGAGTGTCCGTGTCAGAACAAAAAGCAAGGACAAATATTTTCGACTAAAACGGAAAAAACAAAAACATTTTAAAGCATTGAGTGTTTCCCCTTCAACACCGTGAAAATCACTGAATAATCATACTGTCCCTCAAAACCACGCCCCCCTGCTGCTTAACCTCTCTGTTAATTAACATCACTAATGTTACTTCATTATCTGAGATATACACACAATTACGTGTCAGTTTATTTATTTATTTATGATTTTGTTCATATGTAAGTACACTTGAAAATAAAATGTGATTTGTATTTCCCCGATCAACAGAACATACGATAAACCTCAATAAACACACGCATGTGCACACGGAAACGACGAGTCGATTATTTAAAGAGTTCCCTCTCGACCTTATACGACCTCTCCAACACACACACACACATACACACACATACACACACATACAGATACACACACACAGATACACACACATACACACACACACACACACATACACACACACATACATACACAAATGCTTGAATTCTGTCCAATTCTTTGTCTCAGTGCCTGCAGTGAAGAGCCCTTCCTCTCGAGCAACAACACACACACACACACACACAGAGATGTGCTCAGTAGTGTGAAAGTGAAGGGAGTGTGTATGTGACACCACACAGGCACTAGTCATTGTGTAACTCTGCTACACGGTTTAGTGCAAGTTGCGTATCCATTGCGCTCGGAAACAGTAATGGGTGATTTTATTTTATTTCTTTTTTTTTTTAAATAAATGATTGTGTGAAAGACAGAAACATCGACCCATTAAACCTCCCGAAGACCACGTCCTTCATTACCCTCGAGTTGTTTAATGTACATAAGAGTAATCTGTCTGGGATCAGTCCAGAAATAGGCCACGCCCCTATAGGCCACGCCCCTGTGGAAGACACGTCCATTCGAGACGTTAACACTGACGGACAGGAGAGGAGGACAGGAAGTAAACAGGAGATCACACAGCGGTGGGCGGAGTCACGAGTCCCGTACGCCCCTTTGGTATTTCCTGTTTAAGGTAATGGGGGGGGGCTAAGGGGGCG
>JAKMWG010000031.1:33157-50392 GCA_022758105.1 Pangasianodon gigas
ATGCAGAAAAATTAGTTCATGCTTTTGTTACCTCTAGGTTGGATTATTGTAATGCCTTACTGTCTGGATGTTCCAGTAGGAGCATAAACAAGCTCCAGTTAGTCCAGAATGCAGCAGCGAGAGTCCTTACTAGAACCAGAAGATATGACCACATCACCCCTATCTTATCCACACTGCATTGGCTCCCAATCAAATTTCACATTGATTATAAAATACTACTATTGACCAATAAAGCACTAAATGGTCTCGCGCTACAGTACCTGAGCGAACTTTTGGTCTTTTATGATCCTCCACGCCTACTTTGATCAAAAGGTGCAGGCTATTTGTTGGTATCTCGAATAGTGAAGGCTACAGCTGGGGGTAGAGCTTTCTCTTACAAAGCCCCACAGTTATGGAACAGCCTTCCACTTAGTGTTCGGGGCTCAGACACAGTCTCAGTGTTTAAGTCTAGGCTGAAAACATATTTGTTTAGTCAAGCCTTTAGTGAATAGTTTTCTTAGGTAAAGGAGCAGGTCTGGAGGGTTCACAGGCATAGAGTGTTGTGGTGAACTGGGATGTTTGGATGCTGTCGCCCCCCCACTCTCACACGTTCACTCAGGTTTGTCGACGGTGGAGTGGCTGCTGCTTTACGTCCCAGGACGCCCTCATGTCTGTGTTAGCTTCTGGCTCTCATTCCTCATTAGGGATAAATTCACAGGGATAAATTCACATATTTACAATATATTTTTTGTGAATCCATTTATTTCTGTAAAGCTGCTTTGTGACAATGTCCATTGTTAAAAGCGCTATACAAATAAAATTGAATTGAATTGAAGAACCATCTCAAACAAGGACTTGATAGATGACATCAAAACCGAGATTCAACCCAACATTTCTCACGTTATGAGAAGTGAAATAAAACGACTGATTAAAGCAGGATTTTATATACAACTATTGTAGAATTCAACGGACCAATAAAACAACAACCAATAAAAAATGATGAAACAGAAAGAAAGATGCCATCACAAAGGGTTATGACCATCTACCTTTAGCTGGATATTAATACACTCAATATTCCAGATCCAAACTACAACAGTCCTTTGATTAGAAAAATCACAAAGCTGTACAGAAAATTAATAATAAAAAAGCTTCTCACCATGTGTGGAATCCACCTCCCAAATTTAAAATACTAGTACATATGGAAACAGAATAATAGCGCTGAAGTAGTTTCTGAATATCATACAGTCTCAGCAGATCTATTCAGTTAGGCCACAATGAGCTCCCACTACTATTCTGTTTACGCATGAAGCCAAGTCCTCTCTCTCACTAACACATACACAGACAAAAACTAACAGACATGTTTAGTTTGACTACATACTTAAGCATAGATATGCATCTAAGGTGAAATAAGAAACTGATAACTCCTTTGTGACAAAGGACCAAGCACTCAACACAAAGTACCAGTATTGTTATTAGATAAATGGTAGAAATAAGAGCAGATTGCTCAACACGGTTGACAAGACTTGGTTTACTTTGCATATGCTTCCAAGTGTTATTGTTTCACTAATATACCAGTGCAGGTTTGCTTGATGCTTCATGATTTTTGTGGTTTGCTTTAAATTGACCTTTTTGTCAATTGGAGGTAATTTGCTATAATGTATAAATGGCCAGTTTCCAATACTTAAATTAAAATTAATCTATAAATTAATCTACAATACTATTTCTAGTGATTGCCATGCAGTGTATAAGATAAAATGCATTTATCTTAAGAGCTCTGTAGCAGAGTGCTCTGTATGTCACACAGAAGAAAGCAGATTTATTAACTGAGTGAGTTATATTTGAGCAGGACAATGTAAGTGACTACAGAAACTGAGATGGAATTCAAGCTCTTATGGAAAAAAATAGGAAAAGAGAACACTTACCAGGCAGACACAAAATACACAAAATAGCCAGTATAACCCGCCAGTCCATTGTGCTGATTATAACCTAAAAAATAAAAAATAAAAAAATATTTTCAGTAGAGATTATAAATATTATAAAGATCTTTTATAGAAAAGGAAGACATTTTTTGGACATCAGCTGTGCAAGCAAAGTGTTTCTGTGGCTGTGTATATATCTTTATACTCGATAAATTACAGGTTAGTTTATGTAAAAATAAAAAAGTAATAAAGTGAAATTTAATAAGGTGAAATATTCTTTTAGGCAAGATGTCAACTAGGCAAATTTCATGCCATATAAGATTAAAGATAAGTTCCTTTAAATACAGAATATTTAGAATATATTGAATTTTAATTTATTTAATTTATGTATAATTAATTGCATAATTATAACTAAATTGTATATATATACAATATATATTATAACTAAATTGTGTGAATGTGACTAGGTAGAAAATAAAGTAACGACTCACCTGTGTCCACAGGTAGCAGAATGTTCTCAATCCAGTGGCAGTGTCGAAGTGTAAAATACAGAGCAGGTAAATGGGATATTTAACTAGAGGATGTAACAACACATGTAAAATACACAGACCAAACCCATGATGTGAAAAGGCTTGGCTGCTAACGAACACTAACAACTTGAAAAACAACATTACTAACAAACAGCATTTCCTGCTTTTTGGTTCAACTATATACAGCAGGATAAGGAAACCATTAAAATAAAATCATGAAAGTGATGGTAAATGATATAAAGTTAATCTTCTCAGAGGATCTTCTGTTCTGTTGTTCACACTGTATGCTGATACCCCACCCTAGTGTCACCATTCTCTAAACAAAGTAAAAAAAAAATGCTAAATCTGTTTTTTTAAATGAATGCTATAATAAAAAGAAATTTATTTTAACTTACAAATTACACTCTAGTGTATAAGTACAGTAAGAATGATGAACCAAAAACATCCCCCTTCAATTTCATTGGATGTAAAAAGATGAATTTGAGCTAACATTCCAAAGCTGTTTAACTTCAGCGACGCTTTTCTGAACCTCTTCAAACCAAGCAAATGAATTTGTTGTACCAGGACAGAAAAGAACACAACTGACCAGCATCTGATCAGCATCAGCTGGAGCAATTAATAATTGTCAGATGTACCTGGTCTGGTTGGCTTTTGCTGTTGCCGTATGGCCGAGAAAACACAGAGTGCACTGGCTGAAATTGGTTTCAACTGAGCTTGGATTCATTCATCTGCAGACCATCGTCCTTGAGATGGTGCAGTACAGCTTGTAGTACTTGACTGTGCTCTTCTAGTAATCGACCCCAGACAGTTACATCATCGAGGCAGTTACTCACTTTCAGAAGGCGCTTTAGAATGACAGCCAGCATTTTCTGGAAAGCGGACAAAGCAGAAGCTAATCCATGCTTGTACCTGTAAGCCACAGGGAATGCTCTCAATCACACCGAACCTGAGAAGTTATTCAAGACAACAGTCCTAGTAATCAGACCTGTGGAGATATTTTCTGACAAATCAGTACGTTCATTACATCTCCGGTTTCACTAATTCAGAGTAGTTCTATTTCTCATTTAAAGATACATTCGTTTGTAAGAATGAACTTTTGTTTGCCCCATATTCCCTTTATCTTATGAAATAAATGTTTATGAGTGAAAAGCAAACTGACATTTTAGTGTTCATGGTAAAAATAAAAAAGTCGGTATATACACTATATGGCCAAAAGTATGTGCACCCCTGACCATCACACATATGTGCTTGTTGAACATCCCATTAAAGTTTTGTTTTATTTAGACATTCTATACAATTGTGTGATTCCAACTTTGTGCGAACAGTTTGGGGAAGAACCACATATGGGTGTGATGGTCAGGGGTGCACTTACTTTTGCCCAAATAGTGTATTTACTTCAGTAGAATAGGTTGGATTGTTAAATAGAAGTAAGTGCTATTAAGTTATTCTGTATGTTTTCTGATAGAAGTGCAATGCCACTGAAAGTAGAAGAGATAGAAGAGACATCCATTTCATTAAGCTTGCTATAACATAAAAAAAATACACTAATAGCACAAGAACAACAATAGGTTTTCAAAAGAGCCTAATTTAATCTAAGAACTAATTTAATCACAAAAATAAAAGTAACTTCAATCAGACTGCATAACACAAACAAGCATACACAAGGAACAGGCTTTACACCCAAACACAGCCAGCGGAGGTGAGAACCAGGGTGGTCTAGCGATGGGTGTAAAACTGTACAAGTAAAAAGATTCACACATCTGCAGAGCTCCAAACCAGGACTCAAAGTAGGCACTATACACCAATGTTTACTATAAAAGGGAAAATATTCCTAATTTCTCTATACAACTTACATACACAGAGCTTTATTTTATTCATACTAGGCCACAAATACAGATACGAATAAGAGAGGCATCTGGCTGAGATTAGAGTTGTGCTTCAAGATAGAGATCCTGTGGAACACAAAAAAATTCACCCAAGCAGGAAGTTTATACTTTCACACGGGTAAACATGAGATGAAGCTTAGATATGAAGCTCACATGGCAAAGAAGGAACACATTCTCCACTGTGAATGTGCAGCACAGCGTGATGCATTTATAGAGTTCATTCATCCATAGTAACTTCCTGGTCAGGTTCACAGTGGTTTAACTCAGACTAATAGTTTTATAATTTAGGAAATAGAACCAACTAAATATCATGGGCGGTACAAACAAAAATAATAACTGCATGAATGGGATTTAAAAAAAAACAAACAGTTCCAAACACATCTCTAGGTGAGACAAATTATGAACTGGAGTGATGTAGTTGAGGTTGCTGTCAGAGCCATAATTCATACACCATGCTGACTCCTAACACTACTAGGAATTTCTACTTCTGGGTTTTCTGGTGTTTCCGGGGACAGCATGGTAGGGATCATACGCACTTCTAAAAAAAACCTTCTGCTTGGGGCCATGCCACTTTGTGTGTAAATCCAATACAGGCATGAATATTTATTATTATTATCTATTCTAATGATTAACACCAATAACCTGGACTCTGAATGTAGAACTGGATGATTCTAGGAAACAGAATATACTGTATAACAGAAACTATTCAAGTGTATGCACACTTAGATGATAATATTTATTAAACTGATTAATTAAATTAAACTGATATATCTGTTGTCGAAATATGAAAAATATATAAGGTTAAGAAGGAGATTTATGAAGAACTCACACAGGATTTTCTCTGCTAAGAATGTACACGTCCTTAGTCTTTCATCTATATATCTATAGCCCTGGTCTCTACACTGGGTGATATAATGAGGGATTTGAAGTCAAGGTCAACACTCGATCCGATTCTGTAATGTTTTTAGACATGGATCTGTATTAAACTCAGCAGATAGGCTGACTAATGTTTCAGCTCAGTGAAACCTGAGCCCATGCGTGCTGTACAGTGGTGCGTTCGGAATGCGGCCCCTCGCTACACTACAGGTCTGATTCTGAATTTTAGACTGTTAGAATTCTGATGTGAGTTTTGATAATCCTACACTGTGTTTTTAATTAGTTTGTGACAAGCTATGTTGCCTAATGTTTATAGAGACCTCAAAAGAGATGAAGTAATAAATACTGACAATATTTTTCAGCGTCATGGAAAGGTTGTTGAGAACATGATTAATTAGGGGATTTCATCTTTTTGTTTCCTTTTGTTTTTTTTTGTTATATGTACAAGGATGTGAATAAAAAAATATACTGCATATAATTTTAGTAGTTTTTCTGAGAATGATTTTATTAAAAAATAAATAAATACTGCTAATTTTTTTATCAAAGGGTGTAAATGATCCGGATAGCATTGTATCTATCCAAGTTCTGCCATTATTGTATTTTTGGTTTTACTGATCAAAAACGAACAGATTTTGTTCACAAATACACAAAAGGGAAGCAGTCTAATGTATTTCTGAAGTTGTCACATGACTGTAGTATACAATGAAAATTCTTGCATACTGCATACTACTAGGTGAAATAGTAGATACTATACAGTTTATACTAACTAGTGCATTATGTAGTATACAGTAAGACTGGTAAATGAATTGGGTTTAATGCACATGACTGCAGCTAATGAACCGGTTTCAGCTCATTAGAACTGCTAAAGAGGAACACAAGGGAAGAAAAAGATTCACATCATAGCACAAATATGATATTAATGGAAAATAGGGATAAATTCACATATTTACAACATGTTTTTTGAATCCATTTATATCTGTAAAGCTGCTTTGTGACAATGTCCATTGTTAAAAGCGCTATACAAATAAAATTGAACTGAATTGAATTGAAAATACAAAACTTTAGGTCATGATCATAACCCTGGTCCTCTGACAGTATGAGTGATGTATCTCACTATGGAACACGCTGATTCTTGGTTTTCCCCCAGAAGTGATATTCCATACGGCAGTCAGGATTGACCTGTAGATGCGACGTGCGTTCAGGTATACTTTAATGGTAGAGAAGGCAGTAATGATAAAATCATAGGAACAGAATACTGAAAGGCAACTAAACCCAATGCCATGCACCACTCCTCAAAAAGACGTCACTTGCAATCATAGATGTATCTTGTAGCTGATGTGATAACAGTATCAGGTAGCCTTGGTCTACCTCCATGGTCAGATTTGAAAGTGTCATCAGCACCCTGAAGTGAACGTGAGTCACAGAGACCAGGAAGAAATCACTGCTGTTTTATGATTGATGGGTAAAAATGAGGTTGAGCAGACAAACACAGAGACCAGGAAAATGTTCCGGCTGCTTTATGCATGAATTTTAAAAATGCAGATGAACAGATAAACACAGAGAATGCTGTCCATCAATGCTGTCTTATGTCTGAAGGATAAAAATGCAGACAGACGTAGCAACAGATATAAACCGCAGGGCTGTGGAGTCACATTTTATGACATATGATCTGGGTATCTGGTGGTTGTTTTTTTCAAGTTGTCAGTTTTGGAGGAAAAAGTATTCTAATTGTGACTACTATATATAGACAGGGAAAGAGCTTGCCTGTTTTAATTAAGATGTAAACACTAGAAAAGTCTCCTTCTTTCTTCCAATTCTTGGAAAAAGATGTTACAGCAATTAATAACAAAATGTACAAATTTTCTAGTGTTTACATCTTAACTAAAACAGAAGTCCGGCAGCTTTCATGAAGTGACTGGTGGTTGTCATAAAATGTAGTAAAATGAGAGGTTTTTAAGTTTTAATATATAATTTTGCTTTATCTCACATAGAGGAACAGTGGTTTTACTTTGTTTGGCTGTGGAAACTGAAATGGTTCTTGCATTTGTTTTATTTGCATGATGACTAATTATGAAACATTGTGTGTGTGTGTGTGTGTGTGTGTGTGTGTGTATAAAATTACAAAAAGGTAACAGAAAGCCATTAATGAGATCAAGACTGTGTTGCTCTAAAGATACAATAATTAATTGCCAACAAAGATTTGTATCTATTCACATAATATTAGTGGTGTAGCTATTAACCAGCTGTCAAATTGGTGCAGAAACACATTTTTGAGGCCATGTTGCCATAATTCAGAAACATGAAGCTAAGGCTAACATTGCAGCTCAAAATACTAACATTGCAGAGGCAGTGCACCAGCCAGCTTCAGTTTCCTTGGAAAGTTAGTTTGGCTAATAAACACACAGTGTACATTGTCTTTAACCATTACAGGTCCATGAGCATGCCTAATAATTTGTGTTTCTCTCTCTCCATCTCTCTCTCTCTCTTTCTCTGTCAAGCTACACAAGCTACTCCTGAGATCCTTTTGCTCTCCGGATCTGCCTGATCCATCCTGATGCCCTACTTCTGGTCGGATTCCATGAGATTACAGAGGATGGTACCATATAGAAACCATGAAGATAGCTTTGGACTGCAATTGATACAAACAGTTTTGCACTCAAGTCTCCATCATTGAACAGATAATAACTTCAACAAAACAGACTTCAAGGTAAAACTATAATGAATTCAGAAATGACTCAGCTGCTCATATTCATAAGTTGCTCATAAGCTCATAATTTCCTGGTTACACAACTGCACTATTTGTCCGTGTAGTACACAGTTATAGAAGGGAATGATTTATAATCGCACTATCCGGTGTCGCCCAGATGAGGATGGGTTCCCTTTTGAGCCTCTCAAGGTTTCTTCTTCGTATCGTCTCAGGGAGATTTTCCTCACCACCATCACCTCTGGCTCGCTCATTAGGGATAAATTTATACATTTAAAATGTATATCTGGAATTTATATATTTCTGTAAAGCTGTTTCATATCCATTGTTAAAAGTCCTATACAAATAAAATTGAATTGAATAGAGTTAAACATTCTGTTGTTCATTCAGTGCAAGCTGGTTCATCAAGTGGAGATGACTGCATTATACTGAGAAAGGTATATTTTAGCTGTGTCAAAGTAGTGGAGGAAAGTCTATTTAATGAAGACAGCATGAGGTTAGACAGAAGTTTGATTATGGGAGGCTTCATGAACTGGCATAAGGCTACAGAAAAACTCTGCTCTCTGCTCTAAAAAACACCCCAGTTAGTGCCGTTTTATCAGACACTGTCTGACAAGCTCAGAACATAACAGGGAATGTGCTGGAACTGATGTCCAGGTTGGTACTCTTCCTGAGAAAGTGATTTTATGGTGATAGCAGCAGTGATGTCACATGTCACTGAAGGGGAGCGTGGTCTTCTTTGCTGTCGTCTGTCTCTAAGACAGGGAGAGGAAGGGATCAGCGATATCATGAAGATAATACTAGCTCACCTTGCTGTGTCTGCTGCACCCTTTTATACTCTCCTGAGATCTCCAGGAGGGTGAGGAGCTGCCACAGCAATCACTGGCTGCCAGCTGTGTGCGTTTCTGCCATCCCGCCTTGCAGCCATGTGCTCTCGCGCTATCCACAACACTGGGGGCTCTGAAAAGGTGCTGTCTGTTCAGCACCTGTGAGGAGCATGCAGTGTTTGTAGCGAGGGGGCTACAGGCCCACCGTCACAGTACCCCACTCAGCTCCGAGCCTACTGCCGGTAAGGGTTGCGCCCATAAGGTGTACCGCCAGGACAGGCCATCAGCGTTCCCCATGGTGTTGCATCTGGAAAGAGAAATCCTACAAAGGGAGAAACCATCGAGTCACCCTAGCATTGGTGTCCTTTGCCCTGGCCACCCACTGCAGGGGAGCATGGTCTGTCACTAGCATGAAGTGCCGGTCGGCCAGGTAGTATCACAGCTCCTCAATACTCCTAGCCCACATTATTGCTAGGTCTTCTCTCTCAATGGCGACGTACTTCATTTCAGCGGGGGTCAACCTCCAGCTGACGTACAGTACCAGGTGCTCTTCCCCATCAAATGACTGCAAGAGCACAGCGCCTAGCCCAGTTTCAGATGCGCCAGTGTGGATGGTGAAAGGCAGTTCAAAGTCTGGGTTCCTGAGAACTGGGGAGCTGGTGAGTGCCTTCTTAAGAGCCTGGAACACCTGCCCTACCTCTTCGGCCCAGCGCGCCTGGTCTGGTTGGCTTTTCTTGGTAAGATCTGAGAGTGGGGAAGCTAAAGAGGAGAAATTAGGAACAAACATCCGATAGTAACCCGCCAACCCCAGAAAGGCATGTACCTGCTTCTTCGTGGTGGGCAAAGGGTATCCTTTTACTGCCTCAATTTTCTTTTCCTGGGGCTTCAGTAGTCCCCAGCTAATGCGGTGCCCCAGGTACTGTGCCTCGGTCAGCCCGAGGTGGCATTTCCATGGGTTTGCCATCATCCTTGCCTTCTGGAGCTCCCCAGGACCTCCCTGAGATGGTGTAGGTGGTCCGACCAGGTGGTGGAGTGGATGACAGCATTGTCAAGCCGCAAATTGTTGGTGGAGTCATAGGACGATGTCCATCAGCAGCTAGAATGTTGCAGGTGCTCCGTGTAGCCTGAAGGGGAGAACTCGGTACTGCCAGTGGCCACTGGAGGTGCTGAACGCTGTTTTGGCCTTGGCGTGTGGGGCTAGGGCTACCTACCAGTAGCCTCTTGTGAGGTTGAGGGTGGAAATGAACTGAGCTAACCCCAGCCGCTCCAACAGGTCATCCACTCAGGGAAGGGGGTAACTATCAAAGTCCGAGACCTCGTTCAGCTTCTGGAAGTCATTGCATAGCTGGAGACTCCCGTCGGGCTTCGGGACCACCACAGTGGGGCTGGTGGACTCCTCAGTGATGCCATCCTGTAGCATCTATCTGACTTCCTCCTCAAATGCATGACAGCGGGCTTCAGCGATACAGTAGGGCCGCTGGTGTACCACCACTCCCACAGGGCTTTTGATCTCGTGCTGGACCAGATGTGTCATCCCGGGTGTTGAGGAAAAGACGTCGGCAAACTGGTCCACTGTATATCCGTTGCTGTTCCACCTGGGCTTCCTCTATATGTTGCTGGACGATGGGTGCCACTTGGTCGATCCACTCCTGCATGTCTCGTATGTATTCGACCAGGGTGCAGAATGGCGAGGACTGTTCCTTCCATGCCTACTTGGCCACATCCAGCAGTCCTTCCAAAGAGGAGCTCAAAGGGGGTGAAGCCCGTGGAGGCCTCTGGTGTTTTTCGAATGACAAAGAGGACATAAAGTAGGAGGAGGTCCCAGTTCCTCCTTTCCTCGCCAACAACCTGCCACAACATCCATTTGAGGGTCTGGTTGAACCTTTCCACCAAGCTATTGGTCTGGGGGTGTTAGACGGACGTCCTCAAATGTTTCACCTGCAACAGCCGACACAGATCAGACATTAGACGGGATACAATGGGCATTGTCCTTTGGGATCCCCACAAGGCTGAACAGCAGCATGAGTTCTTTGGGCGATGTTCTGGAGGTGGTCTTCGAAAGGGGAACTGCCTTGGGGTACCTGGTGGCGTAATCGATGATAACAAGGATGTACTCGTGGCCCTGGGCAGACTTTGGGAGCGGCCCTACGAGGTCCATGCCTACCCTTTCGAAGGGGACGCCGATGATAGGAAGTGGGATTAGGGGAGAGGGCACAGGCTTCTTGGGCGTGGTTCGTTGGCTTTGGGGGAACTGCTGGCAGAAATTCCAGACCTCGGTGTCCATACCTGGCCAGAGGAGCTGGTCTTTCAGTTTCTCCAGGGTGTTGTGGGCCCCCAGATTACCACCTAATGGATGTGAATGGGCCAGGTGCATGAGTACCTGGGTCTTTGTTTGGAGGACGACTAGGAGGTCGCACACTTGGTCACATCACTCTGTGTGGTAATAAAGGAGTCCCCCTCAGACCAGAAAATAGAATCAGCAATCTTTGGTCTGGGTCTTGGTCCATCACCTCCACTTGTCGCACCTGGCCCCAACAATGTTACTGGCAGTCGTCTTCCTTTTGTTTGTGCAAAAAGTTGCCCTCAGGAGTCACCTGGTGAAACACAGATGCCCCTGGGGCTTTGGCGGTGGTACTTGGGGCTGTAGGGAACCCTGGCCAGTCTCTTCCAAGTAACCTGGGCACCGGTAGCTCAGGAATCGGGCCCACTAGCAGTGGCCACTTGCCGGAGGAGACTGAGAGGGTCCCACACGGGGCAGGATCACCGGCTGAGCAAGAGTCTAGGAGGGTTCTTGGGTTCTTATTCTACAATAAGAAATCAGAAACAAATTAATAATAAGAATAGCAATGTACCTAAAATACTCATAAAAATGTGAGCTATGCGAAAGCAACTGATTCAGTTTTCTAGAAAAATAATGCAGTCTTATGTTTTTTCTCTGTGAGTGGCCTTTGAATAATGTGCGTCACAGAGACCAAGATCACTGCTGGGTTATGCCTGATGGATAAAAATGCAGATGAGCAGATTAGATGCAGAGACCAGGAAAAGATCGCTGCTGTGTTATGCTTGATGGAACAAAATGCAGATGAGCAGATAGACAAAGTGGCAGCTCGAGCTGAGGCGGTGTGCTATTTGGTGACGCAGGGCAAAATTTTCTGTCCTGTTAGGAACAAAGTGGAGGGGTACGAGCTCGAACCCCCCCCAAAAACCCCACCAGTCTGCGGGTAAATATAAAGCATGCAGGACATCTTTATTTCAGCTTCATGCATATTCAGTAAATACTTTTAATTTTCATTTTAAATTTAATTTTAATTGCTTATTTGCTTATGTTTTAGGAAACCAAACCAACTACATTCATTACAAAATATTGTGTACAAGTACAAAAAAAATTTGTTTTGTATGCTGTTCCTACCTCACACACAGACACACGTACACAAAACAGTTTGCACTATAGGAAAAAAAATTTGCACACTATATAGTTTCTGTATACACTGTACAGCTCTGCATATTTGGATATTTTTTTCTTTACATATGCTATTTATATATTCATATTCTGTATATATATATATATATATATATATATATATATATATATATATATATATATATATTTTCTACATTCTTCTATAGGCTGCTACATTTTATTATATTCTGTTTTTATTATGTGTGTGTATCTTAGTTTGTTGTTGCACTGTGGGACGAGGAACTAAGGAAAAACATTTTACTACATGACGTCACATGCATGTTTGTGATAAATAAAGAACGTTGAACTGCAGGAATGCTGTTGTTTACTGTACATTACATTTTTCACCAACATTGTAAAAAATTGGCAACATTATTGTAACACATACAGTAGTAATATGTATTAATAAATACAGTTTTTATGTCTATTATTTATAATTTTGTTATTTCTTTATATTTACAGTGTCCTCTAAAAGTATTGGAACAGCAAGATTAATTCTTTTCTTTTTTTTTTTCTTTCTTTTTTTTGCTATACAGGGGGTATACGCATTTGGGTTTGAGATGAAAAGATGAATATGAGACGATAGATCAGAATTTCAGCTTTCAATTCCTGATATTTACATCTAGACGTCTTAAACAATTCAGAACATGGCACCTTTGGTAGCAGACCACCCAATTTTTAGGTGAGCAAAATTATAGGAACAGATAGTGTTAAAGTAAATTAAAGTAAATAATACTTAATATTTGGCTGCATGTCTCTTGCAATAACTGCATCAAGCCGGTGACCCACTGACATCACCAAACTGGTGCATTCTCCTTTCGTGAAGCTTTTCATGAGCTTTCATGAAGCATCAGATGGCTCTGATGGATTTTCACAGTTTCACAGCACACAGTTATAGAAGGGAATGATTTATAATCGCACTATCGGGTGTCACCCAGATGAGGATGGGTTCCTTTGAGTCTGGTTCCTCTCAAGGTTTCTTCTTCATATCGTCTCAGGGAGTTTTTCCTCACCACCATCACCTCTGGCTTCCTCATTAGGGATAAATTCACATATTTACAATTTATTTTGGTTTAATTTAATTTGAATCTATTTATTTCTGTAAAGCTGCTTTGTGACCATTTTTAAAAGTGCTATACAAATAATTGAGCTGAATTTAATTGAATTTTCCCTCTTTTCTCAACTTCAGAATGTCTCGCTCTTCCCCCATAGACAGCTCCCTGGTCTTCATGTTGGTTTATCTTTTTTTAAAAACAAATTAAAGGTGAAACCCAGGGCTCAAACTAAGAGTAGACATTCAGAGCTATTAATTGTTTAAACAATCAATCTAACAGGACACACCTGGGCAACAAGAAACACCTGTCAGTCACATGTTCCAATATTTTTGCTCACCTTTTTAGTGGATTCAAACAAAAGGTGCCATGTTGCCAAGTTGTTCAAAACGTCTAGATGTAAATATCGGGAATTGAAAGCTGGAATTCTGATCTATCGTCACATATTCATCTTTTGAACTCAAACCCAAATATCTTCAACGTATAGCAAAAACAAAAAAATTGGCCTTGCTGTTCCAATACTTTTGGGGGAACTTTATTTAGGGAATATCGCTACATCTTTAAACTCATTAAAAATGCAAAGATCAACAAATAACCAGGAAAATGCAAATTTATGCTCTTGTTATCCCCAAATAGCTTAACGCTGCATTTGACTTACCTTGTATCTAGTAATTGGCAGGTTGGTCACATTCCACCTCGGCATGGTCTAATTGAAGTGGAAAAAAAGACACGGAGGCCCTCTATGTTCATCTTTTGTTAGCAACAAGCTAGCCAGCTAATTGTAAAAAGCAATGTACATTTTCCTCCTCAAAAGAGTGACCTGTTTAGTCAATGTTTTAGATTTAACAAGTAAATATGTCTGTATGTTGATTGATCTAAAGCAAATACTTGTGTATACAGTATAACACATCTGAAGGTACAAAGCAATACTTTGTTTATGTCTGATGCTGTGTGCAGTCATGTTGATCTGTAAATGGGGAGGGAACTTGTAGTTGAGAAGACTACCCAAAGTTGGAAGTTCAAGTTGAGAGGGCGTTTTCTTTGGCTTTTTCCTGGTTGGAGATGGTGGCATTAAAAAGTGCATTGGAAGCTTAAAACCTGAGCTTCTTTTAAGTTTATCTACTTTAACAAAGAACCTTGAACAAAGGAGTTGCAGGTTCCACCGAGATTTGAACTCAGATCACTGGATTCAAAGTCCAGAGTGCTAACCATTACACCATGGAACCAAGCCACAGTGAGTGCTTAGTTTTCACCAGCTGAATACTGCCATGTACTGACTGAGAACAGGAAAGCTGCAGTTCTCCCACAGGGCAGCAACTTAGACGTAATCAAAAGACAAATTCCAATGCCGAAACCCGGGATTGAACCAGGGACCTTTAGAGCTTCAGTCTAACGCTCTCCCAACTGAGCTATTTCGGCTTCTGCGTTGGAAACATGCTACTTTTTAATCCAAAAATTTGGATACAAAAATTGTGCATTCTGAAAAATGCAGTAAGCCCAAGCTTTTTTGCGATAATTTGTCTTCTTCCTACAGTGGTAAAGAACCTTGACTAAAGACTTTGCAGCTTTCACTGATATTTAATCAATATTCAGTCCAGTGAGTCTAGCTGAGTCTAATCTCTCAGATGAGCTATTTTGGCCAATGTACACAAAATCATTACTGTATGCAACAAAAATCAAAAACTTAGTCCACGTATATCTTGAGCAGAATTGTAGCTTACTACAATGTACATAGAGCAAGGATGTACCTTCAGAGCTCCAGTCTAATGCTCCCCCAGCCAATGCAGAACTCCATGCAGTTTTGGGCTTAACTGCATGGACCAAAAGGTTCAACGTTGGCCCATATTCATCTTTACAAGTGTTTGGAGCCTGAAAGCTTCCAAACCTACACTTCAGTCAAGAAAATTTACCTACTGCAGTACAAAACCTTAAACAAAAGCTTTACAGGTTCCACTGAGATTTGAACTCAGATCACTGGATTCAAAGTCCAGAGTGCTAACCATTACACCATGGAACCAAGCTAAAAACCACAGATCAGCTTCTTCACCAGCTGAATACTGCCATGTACTGCCCAAGCTCAGGGAAGCAGCAATTATCCCATTGGGCAGAGACTAAGACACTGTAATAAAAACCCAGAACCAATGTTTCAGACTTGGCCCATATTCATCTTGAAGAGAATTTGGTCCATATTCATCTTTACAGGTGCTTGGAACATGAAAGCTTACTTGGCGCAAGCCTACGCTTCTCACCGCAGTTGTAAAGAGTGATTAAATGAGTTACTGTAGACTTCCTGTCAGCTCAAACCAGTCTGGCCATTCTCCTCGGATCTCTCTCATCAACAAGGCGTTTCAGATGGCAGATCCTCTGCTCACATGATGGTTTTTGCTTTTTACACCATTCTGTGGAAACTCTAGAGACTGTTGTGTGTGAAAATCTCAGGAGCTCAACAGCTTCTGGCTACATCTGAGAGAATTTATCTAGATTACAGAAAACCCACAGGGCCACCCATGACACCATGGAATGTTGAACCAGTTCCTTCCACCAACTGAACACTAGCACGTACTGTCCGATTATCACAAAGGCCAGAAGATATCATTTGTAAGTAGTCAGAGTTGCCTGGGCTCGATCGAGAGACGTTTAGAGCTTCAGGCTAATGCGCTCCCAACTGAGCTATTACAACAAAAAACAAAGAAAATACTTTAAAGCTTAAAAAAGTAAAAATCACAGTAAAAAAGACAAAAAAAGTCCTGTGATTTTGTCATAATCTATTATTTGTACTTTTTACTTAAGAAATCAAGTGTGTATTATGCATGTTACTTTAGACTAGAACCAATTAAAATAGTATTTTATTTAATTAATTGTTTAATTACTTAATTCATTTTAATTAGATGTTCTTACCAATGACTGTATGAGTGAACGTCCTAACAGGGGTGAAAAAGTGAAGCCGGAATGGCCCTGAGGCCCCCTATTGGCTGGCTGCAGTACCCTGTTTAGCTCCGCCCATTCCCATGTTAGTCAAAGGAGCAGGAGCCAAATTACATTTTAAGTTTCATCTCCACAAATTATTTCCAGGAACAGTCTTCTGTCATTTATAAAAGTTCTGTTGACCTTGATATCTCCCCCAATATCTTTCCTTACGATAACGGTGTTTTATAGGAGTTTTTTGATGATAAATAAAGGGGTGTGGTTAATGAGGTGATTGACAGTCCCTGCAGAATGTACACGCCCTCTCCAGCACACACCTGCAGCTCTGTAGCAAAGCCATGTCCTGTTCTGCTGTGAACTGTTCTAGCAGACGCTCAGTGAAGAATTCTCTGCAGTTTTTATGTTATGGTGCTCGTTGTGTTGATATTATAACTAGCAACCCAGTGGCATAAACCCAGGCAGCTAACACTAGCTACATTTCATAATAATTTACTATTTACTGTGTGACCTCAGCTAACAGTCAGAGTATCTTGGTAAAGTTAGTGTCTCCTTTCTAAACAAGCTCCACCGACAGAGCGAGCAGAGACTAAAGGAGCATTTCTCCATCAGATAGGGAACTGACTGCGGCTGTCAGAGCCAGATCAACATCTCGAGTTAGTGGGAATAAGTTACATGTTGTTGGTGGAACGAACTGAACCCGAGGCTATTTCAAACCAGGCCCACTTTTATAAGCTCTCTTTATGGAATACCTCCTGGTGAAGTTCCATAATAATTCTTATGAAACTTGCTGACCTACAGTCAGGTCCGTAAGTATTTGGACAGTGACACAGTTTTGGTAATTTTGCCTCTGTACACCACCACAGTGGATTTGAAACGATGCAGTCAAGATGTGACTGAAGCGTAGACTTTCAGCTTTAATTCAAGGGGTTTAACAAAAATATTGCATTAACCGTTTAGGAATTACAGCCATTTTTTACAGAGTTCCTCCATTTTCACAGGCTCAAAAGTAATGGGACAAACTAATATAATCATAAATATTAGGATTATTTTTATTACTTGGAGGTAAATCCTTTGCAG
>JAKMWG010000031.1:50492-63018 GCA_022758105.1 Pangasianodon gigas
TAATTTATCATGATATAAGGAGGAAACAGGCCACAGCTGGCCATGAAACTGCTTATCAGTCAATTGTCCCATTACTTTTGAGCCTGTGAAAATGGAGGAACTCTGTAAAAAATGGCTGTAATTCCTAAACGGTTAATGCAGTATTTTTCTTGAAGCCGTTGAATTAAAGCTGAAAGTCTACGCTTCAGTCACATCTTGACTGCTTCATTTCAAATCCATTGTGGTGGTGTACAGAGGCAAAATTACCAAAACTGTGTCACTGTCCAAATACTTATGGACCTGACTGTATATTTCTTTTCTACAGCACCACCACTAAACTACATTTTAAAGACCATCACCAACAGCAACAAGAGCAACAACAGAAAAAATAAAATAAAATAAAAAACAAGAGAACTACAGCCACAAAGCAACAGCCAATGAGGTTTTTCTGTAATAAATATTTTAAATAAACAGTCATGTCTGAAAAAAGCAAAAAGTTTCATACTGTTGCTTTAACGTCACTGGATGAGATTCAACTTGTATTTTGAAATCTGGACCCTGAACTCGACCGGAAGTGAGCCGCACATGCGCCATCATTTCAAACGGGTTAAATTCTAAATGCGATCAGATGGAGCACTCAGTTCACTACCTAGTGCTTCTGAGGCGCTTTTCATGCCGCCTATGCAGTGAGCTTTCAGAGGAAGTCGGTGGCATTTGGGACTCGGCGCTTGTTTCATGTTTCACAGCGTTACTCTGTTTTTAGCTTTTCATCAGTTCAAAAGAAAATGAGATTTTCTTACTGCGATAAACTGATAAACAGAATATTTTATAGCGTTAACTGAGGACTGGAGCAACCAGTTACAAAACACAGGTAACTGTTTATCCAGCTAGTTACTGTTCATCCCACTAGTTACTGTTTCTCCAGCTAGTTACTGGTTTATCCAACTAGTTACTGTTTATCCAACTAGTTACTCTTACTCCAACTAGTTACTGTTCATCCCACTAGTTACTGTTTATCCAGCTAGTTACTCTTACTCCAACTAGTTACTGTTCCTCCAGCTAGTTACTGTTCATCCCACTAGTTACTTTTTTATCCAACTAGTTACTCTTACTCCAACTACTTACTGTTTATCCAGCTAGTTACTGTTCCTCCAGCTAGTTACTGGTTTATCCAACTAGTTACTGTTTATCCAGCTAGTTACTGTTTATCCAGCTAGTTACTTTTTTATCCAACTACTTACTGTTTATCCAACTAGTTACTCTTACTCCAACTAGTTACTGTTCCTCCAGCTAGTTACTGGTTTATCCAACTAGTTACTGTTCATCCCACTAGTTACTTTTTTATCCAACTAGTTACTCTTACTCCAACTACTTACTGTTTATCCAGCTAGTTACTGTTCCTCCAGCTAGTTACTGGTTTATCCAACTAGTTACTGTTTATCCAGCTAGCTACTCTTACTCCAACTAGTTACTGTTCCTCTGGCTCTCTGCTGAAAAAAACAATAAAAATCTTCATAGAATCTGTATTGGTTTTAATGGATTTAATGGTTTTAATGGGAATTGTATTGGTTTTAATGGTTTTAATGGAACCTGTATTGGTCCCTGTGGGTCTTCTGCTGGTGGCATGTTATGTCTAGTGGATACCATTAAGGACCAGTGATGGTGCTGGTTTTAATGGTTAGCTGATGGTTTGTAATGGTATTTGTGGTGGAAACCATTAGAATTTTGTGTGATGGTTTCTGTTGTTTTTTTCAGCAGGGTAATTAACAAAGTTCCACTTTTCTTTCTGTAAGATTTTCTTTCTGCACAGCTGTAAGATGTTTGTGAGTCAGATTGTCATGTTGTTAATATTTTGTCAGTAGGCTGCGTTATTTAAACGCATTACAATATTGCACCTGATGGGTGTCGGGAAAGCAGTAGACATGAGACATTTTTTACTTCTTTTGTCAAACCTGCCATAATTTTTTAAAAAATGGGGAAAAAAATCAGCATGTAGTGTTTAAAGAAATATAACAATATGTTGCATTGTGATAATGTATTTATAGTTAGAGTAATACTGGCATGTAGTGTATATGTATAATTAACACAATAATTCTGTAATAAAAGTGATGAATGTGCAGTAGAAGGTTTTGTGATTGTCTGGTTTGTTGTTGTGGTTCTCAGGGGAAATGCCGACTTGTTGGCTCGTTAGTGAGGATGAGAGCCATAAACCCATTCAGCTCCTTCACTATCACACACACACTCTGGGTCGAGGTCCAGAAACTAAGATTAAAGACCAGAAATGCTCCAGACAGCAAGGTAAAGCCAGCGACACGATGACTGCACACACACAGGCTGTAGAGGGAAAGAGAAATGTGCCACTGCAGTGTGAATTCAAACATTACAAATCAGAATTTTTAAATCTGTAAGTGACGTTTTGTAGTTGAATTACCTCAGATGGCTTGAATTTGAGTGCAAGGTTTCAAACTGAGTTTTCTAATAATCGGCTGTAGAATCTGTTTCAGGTTTTCAGGTTCAGGTTCGTAGTTTCACAGCACTGCATCACTGCATCACTGCATCACTGGCTGATATCAGATCTGTGCTAGTTTGCTTTTCTGAAGTCGCTGGATAAAGTGCACTGGAATATTGAAATCTGTTATTAGCACACTGCTAATCATAACACACTTCTGAACTTTACAGTTGAACTGAGAGCGGATTGTAACCGAGGATTCGTCACTGTGAAGCAGGTAAGATGATGATGTTTTATTAAGCACAAGTGAAATATTTCCATCAAACGTCTGAGCCAGAATGCTGGAATACTCATCAGTACGTCGCTTTGCAGTTAGGTAGCAATCCTACAAGCGTGGACGATGTGGTTGTGGGCAAAGGCAATCAGGTAAAGCACACGCGTGTCACACATCCTGACATGATCACACTTTATCCACGATGCTGTCGTTTCCGTGTTTCTCAGTAACCGAGACTGTTGTACAGGTCGCTGGCTGTAACAGCGTTCCAACAGCGTTTCCTTCACCTCTGCAACCAGGTGACCTTTAAACCCGGGCAGAAGCTCTACATGGTCAATCGGCTCTATCCATACACGCTGCAGTTCAGGGAAGAATCGACACCTGGCAGCGCTTCTGAGGAGAAAAGCCGACTGATGAAGAGACCACACCAGAGAGACGCTAATGAAGAGAAAGACGAGGATAAGGAAAAGAGCTGCAGAGTGTCAGCACCTTCCTGTTCCAACAGCGCAGCTCGGCCAGAGAAAACACACACACCTGAAAAGGTCCGTTTCATTTCTAACCTTGTTTTCGGCTTTAAATGGTTTAAATTACGTAAATTGTTGATTTAATTATGTATACAAAGAAAATCAGATTTGCCCATGTTTTCAAATTTTATATAAAAGCTTTTATAACATTATTTATGCTGAATATTATATTCACTCTCTCACCTGAAGTTATATGATATACAAAAATGGAGTATTGAAGAAAAATTGAAGAAAATATTCTTTTAAAAATGAATATAAATGGATGAATTGTCAGAAAGCTTAGAACACTTCATAAAAAATATATCTTGTCACAGCGCTCATTTACGATGTCAGAATCAAGTCCAACATGATAACAATTAATATAGAATATTTACAAAAGTATCACTTACACCAGATGTCTTTACAAACTTGTTTTTTGTTCTTAAATGTATTAAATGTCTGCACGATAGATAAAAATAGCATTTTGCAATTATTTCTGTGATTTATCAGAATGATTAGAGCGCATTATCAAACTTGTATCTTGTTATGGTGCTTATCTTCAATGCTGATAGTGATTACTATACAATATTTGTGTGCAGCTGATAAACAGCAGGTTTTACTCTAACGCTGCTGAGTTTAGAAATTCATGAAAAACACATTTAGAATAATTGGACTGATAGTTAACAGTTTATTAGTTAGTTAGCGTGTGCTATAGTATTTGTGTCGATTTGCACCATGCTAATGAAGGGCCGGTTCTCCACAGGAACCCGCAGCTCACTGGAGTCAAGGGCTCAAAGTCTCAATGCAGGATCCGAACATGCAGGTAGCGTACACCTGGTTCTGGTGCACTTTAGGTTTTTGCTTGACTATTCGTGACGTAAATGTGGTCCCAGAGTTAATCTCTGAGAAATCTGAGATAGTACACGTTTAATTTTTATTCTGTCCCACCTCCTGATATCGGATCAGGTGCTACAGCTTTTGGGTGCTAGGCTCATAATCTGGAGCAGAAAAAACTACAGAACACAATGTCCTAGAGAATGATATTGTTATAAAATGTTATAAAAAATGATAGCAGATGTGCTTCAAAAAAGTGCCATGTGATTATTCTATCATGGAAAATGAAAAACCTTGTAGACTGAAAGCAGAACCATATTCCTGATGCACTAATCCACTTCCTGTATCATTGCTGTACCTCAGGTGTACAAAGACGAGAAGGTGGTGGTGATTAAGGACAAGTACCCGAAGGCGCGGTACCACTGGCTGGTTCTGCCGTGGGACTCCATCTCCAGCCTGAAGGCTCTGCGGCCCGAGCACATGGAGCTGCTGAAGCACATGCAGCGAGTCGGGGATCGCATGGTGCAGCAGTGTCCCAGCTCCAACAAGCTGCACTTCCGTCTGGGTTATCACGCCATCCCGAGCATGAGGTCCGGCATGTTACTGTAACTGTAACATGTATTAAGTATTAAAATGCATCAGTATATATCATCCTGTGTTATTAAGTTTGTTACCACACTGCTGTTGAGTTCTGGATTGTGAAAGTGGTCAGAAAGTGTTGATTAATGTTCTGTAACAGCAGCTCTGACAGTAGTGCTCTCTGCTTCCCTCCTCTCGCAGTCACATTCACCTCCACGTTATCAGCCAAGACTTTGACTCTCCGTGTTTGAAGAATAAGAAACACTGGAACTCCTTCACCACAGACTACTTCACTGAATCTCAGGGTGAGTTATCCGGAAATAAACGATCTGCTGCTCCGAAGAACTTGCTTTAGGATGCGTGAGCAAATGTGAAGTAGTTTCACCTTTTGTTTTGTAGCCTAAGAGTAAGTAAGAAACGCTGTGTGTGTGTGTGTGTGTGTGTGTGTGTGTGTTGTAGTAGTGGTGTGATGAAACGGAGTTACTGTTACCACTCTGAAGTTGATTATTTTTCTATAACAGCACGTCCCCAAGTGTTTTATTCCTCTTATACCGCAGCAATTTACCAACAGTTACAATTTTGTATCTATTAAAGAATAATATTTCATACTTTTTAGTTTAGTTTTTAGTTACAGTTAATGTTGTGGAATATCAGTGAAACAGGTTAGTTCCTGTAAACCTGTGATTGAACAGTTAGACTCGTTCATGCTGTGTGTTGGACATTTGCAAATCCATCCTGTTTGCTGCAGAAACCATTTCTCATGTCCTTAAAATCACGGTGATGATGAACAGCAGATGTTTGCGTTGCAGATGTTATCGCGATGTTGGAGAGGGACGGACGAGTGAGCGTGAAGGACGGCACCAGCGAGCTGCTGAAGCTGCCACTGCGCTGCCACGTCTGCCACAAAGAGCAAAGTACGATGCCGAAGCTGAAGGAACACATCCGAGTTCACCTGCTGTCCTGAAATCAGCTTTAAGGCAACAAACTTGAGAATAAGAATGTAAAATGTGTTAAAAATGCGAAATCCTGGAGTACAGCATTTAGAAGTTGTTAAGAGTTAATAGTGTTAATAGTTAAGTGTGAGTGAAGTTACAGGTTTAGTTCGATAGCAGTGTTACATGTTCTACGTTTGTGAAGACTGAAATAAAAAGCCACAAATTCATAACAAGGCTTGTGTGTTTGACTTGTAATTATAAAACCAGTTGGTTTTAACCAAAGTGTCATGATAACATTATATACAGCTGTGCGTATAACATGAAATATTTATCAGCAGGTTTTAAAGAACCTTCTACAGCATTACGTTACGACCTGAACTGAAACGGCACAACATGACATTCATGTAACAGTCAATAACAACCTTTTAATCACCATTTAATCAGAGCTTATCATCATTTTTCTCTTCAACCCGGACACACAATAGGCTCGATGAACAGAGAAGTGTTATCACAGATTTGTCTAGCTAATTCTTAGTAGATAATTTGTCAGTAAAGTAAAGAGCACACCATATATGGACAAACCTAATGCACCTGTATGACAATATTATAAAAAGAGAACATGGTTAAGTAAAAAAAACACGTATAAAATGACTAAAAATATACAAAATATTATTGCTAACCATCTTTACAAATACGACAGTCTATACACGTATGCATAGCGCCAGTGCCCAGTTATGTAGTTACACATTTATTAACTACATAAAGAAAAAAACATCCCTGGAGTGTTGAGATAAAATCAGTAGCACCTGATGAAGTTTATCTTTACGCTAACGTCCCTCCTGCAGTCTGAAACACAAAACATGAACAGCGATTAATTTCATGGATTAAAATATTAAAACACAAGTAAAGAACAGAATTAAAGAACAGAATTAAAGAACGGATGTACCATGGGTTTCATCTCCCTGCTGTCTCCACCTTCTGCTTTCCTCCCCGCAGCCTCGGCCTTCCTGTTGCTCTCCACAAACTCCTGCAGAGTCACAAAAATACAACATCAGTGTCTGTTCAACCCCTGAGAGGATAACCTACACGAGCTACACTCTCCTTTATTTTCTATCATGTTTATGGAAGGAGTCTCCAGTGTCAACACTCAGTGTAACAGAGATAAAGCTGTAACTTTTCTGTTGTTAATGTTAAGTTTTATTTTTTTCCAAAAGTTTAAAGTTTTCTGGCATCTTCAGGACAGAGGAGTTTACGCTTCTTTGCGGTTTCTCAGTAACATAACAAGCTGCGTTTTTTTGTCTTGTTAACTTGAAGAGAGAGAATAAAGAGAGGCTGGTGAGGGAACGACTGTTTATAGCTGCTATAACATAAGTGACAACAGGAACGAACTCGTTTCACTGACGTTCCACAGCATTAAATGTGACTATAAATGGATGTAATATACGATCTGACAATATATAATAAATAAAAAATTTGCAATTGTCAAATTGCTGTTGTGTAAGAGGAATAAAACACTTGAGAACATGCTGTTATAGGAAAATAATCAGCTTCAGGGTGGTAACAGTAACTCCGCTTCATCACACCACACAGTGATGTCAAATCATCCTGAGATTAAGTTCTCTGAGTAAAAGGGTTTATTAAAAGGATCCAGTTTAGTTCGCTTAAAAAGGAGGAGCAGATTCTACTGTAGATTTGTCTGAGAACTGCATCAGGAGACATTTTCTAAAAGCAATAAATGTTAAACGTTTGTTAAGGGTTACCATGAGTGCTTTGTCCATGTAGTACTCTCTGCCGGGGCTGCCATCGTTGTACTTGGTGTCGATGGCGAAACAGAGGAAGAGAACATCCACCACCATCTCGAACACGGACAGGAAGCAGTGTGCCACCAGGAAGGCGAACACACACACGATGATGAGCGGCAGAACCCACACCGTGTACTCCCGCTGGTAATTCAGCGCTAACACACCCGCAAACGCAGTGCACGAGACGATCAGGATCTGAGAATCCAAACACAGAGCAGCTACAACTCTCCACATCGAGATAATTACGACATTTTCATACTATTGTGAATATTATCGTACATGTAACGTTCTGTACTACATCACAGTGTCAGATTACTTCAGTTTCCAAAACACAAATGCCATGAGCGATTAAAAAATGTTCTTGCTCTTAAATAACAATTCATCAAAACAATGCACAAATTCCAGTTTTCTCTCGCTCCAGGGAAAATAAAAGAACATGCTGTTTATCAGCTCACAGTCGCACCTTTCCCAGAAACAGGACAAAGTCTCCTACGGAGTTGATGGTGGCCACACGCAGCACGTTCTCAGCGAGGATGATGAAGGCGTCTCGAGCAGACGTGCAGAAGCTGGTGCTGTTAATCGCCGTAGCGACGTAGGCGTTCTCCAGAAAAGAACAAGATCACTTTAATAAAATTTATCTCAAAATTTAACATCAAATACACAAAAATCTGAGTGATGACCATGATCTGTTTATCATCATTTATCAAAAAAAACAAAGAATTTTGTTATTATAAATTATAATTTCAACACATGATTCCATCTATAACATACATCCATTAAAGATTATTAAAACATTAAAAGCAATAAACCATTATACATAGAACAATGTACTGATTCATGATTAATACGAGTAAATAATAAAATAATTTAAAACAGGATTTTAAAAAATGTGTTCACGGTATATTGAGATACTGTATATTTTCATTTCTTATGAGAATTTTAAACCAGTATTTATCACAGCTATAGATTCTTGAATAGTAAGTATGAATTTTGTTCAATTGGATTTTTGTAACTGAAACAAAATCAGTTTGCAGCAGTGGGTTTGGACTCCATAAAAATTATTCATGTGCATGACTTCTCTGGATAAATACATCAGTAGTGATAAAACAAAGGCCAGCTTTAATATTCATCAGTAAACTGTGTGTGTGTGTGTGTGTGTGTGTGTATACCTGGTTCAGGTAACTGAGGCACTTCTCGAGACACCACAGGCAGCACACACACGCTTTCAGCATGCAGCGAGCACAGGCGTTTTCCTGCAATAAATTACATTCACGCTGAAATGATTAAAAACCCTACAGTAACGCGGATACGATGCCACGTCAGCGAGCTCTGTGAAATGAGTGTGTACACAGTGACTCTGACTCACGCTGCCTTTGAGCTGGTTGTGTATGTAGGTGAGGACGAGGCGTGGGATCTCCACCAGCGTGATGATGAACGCTCCTTTAGCCACTGTGCCGAGGTGATAACGCATCAGACACATCACTGAAGACAAGATGGGCGTCAGAGGAAGCTGAGACTTATCTCTGTCACACAGGAGGGGGATAGCAAAGCAAACAACACAGCGCTGTTGAGTTCTGGACTCTGATTGGTCAGAAAGTGTTGATTAGTTTTCTATAACAGCAGCTCTGACAGTAGCGCACATTTATATTAATGCGCTCGCTCTAATACGTTATCGTTTCCATAGTAACAGCTCATTCACAGGGACGTGTACAGCGGACGCTCCACTGATAAACTGTTTTTAAATTTTTCTGTAAGGAAACATTATTTATTTAACATGTATGGAAGGAGTCTCCAGTGTCAGCGCTTTGTAACAGTCAGAGGTAAAGCTGTAACTTTAATTTTTCCGACATCTTCAGGACAGAGGAGTTTACGCTTCTTTGCGGTTTCTCTGTAACATGCGTAACAAGCTGCGGTTTTTTTGTCTTATTAACTCGAAGTGAGAGAATAAAGAGAGGCTGGTGAGGGAACGAGTGTTTATAGCTGCTATAACGTAAGTGACAACAGGAACTACCTTGTTTCACAGACGTTCCACAGCATTAAATGTAACTATAAATGGATAAAAACTATAACACATTGTTTAATAAAATAAAAAATGTAATTGTTGGTAAGTTTCTGTGGTATAAGGGGAATAAACCCCTTGGGGACGTGCTGTTATAGGAAAATAATCAACTTCAGGATGGTAAGTTTGATAAGTCTGCTTCATCACACCACCCTGTATTTTACTGTAACACACAGAGTGTTTATTATTTACATACTGTATATGATTATGTAAGAGTGAATTATTAAGGTGTGGCGTTACAGATGAGTGTGAAACATCTCTGGGACGCGTCACTAAACTTAACCTGAGTGAATGAAATCCACAGTTCATTTGTGTGGTATGACCTCTGACCTCTTACCTGGTGAAGTAATACGTAACGACCGCCCCTGCTATCGTCATTTGCTGGCAGGCCAGGATGAACTCGCTGATCCAGATGAGACCGACGGCGTGGTACCAGACCATGTACTGTAACGGCCCGTTCATCTGGAACTCCACCATCCCCGTCTGATTATTCTTCACTGCACTTCCTGTGGAACAGAGACACATCACACATTAATCCAGCGGTCTTCAATCTTATCCGCAAAGGGCCGCTGTAGCAGGATTCACACCGACTCCACTCGTTTAATCAGTTTATCTTGGTCTCCAATCAACTATCAACCTGGCTGGAATGAAAACATGCAGCCACACCGACCCTTTCCGCATAAGACCCCTGCATTAATCTATACGATTATCTCTCCACTTCATCCTAATGCCATTATTCACTAAACTAATGAAGGTATAAAATGATGTAGGACATGCAGAACCTCAGGAGACTGAGACTTTATCTTCCGGAACAGAGAACACAGGGCTGGTAAATATCACCCAAGAACAAGCTTGGAGGAATTCATGGACATGGACTTGAAATCAACCTTAAACATTTAAGTCAAATGCAAGAATTTAAGTAGAACTTAAAGTCTAATTTAATTCCAAGTCCAATTTAAGTTGAATGTATTGTCGTTACAGAGATGAGGAATTCACAGACACACAGTTCTACAGGTCCAATAAAAAGTCCACAAGAAACAGAAAACACATTTACTGTAAGATTTACTGTCAGCCATTTATTTCTAACACTAAAAATAAATCAGTGAAATCGGATCATAAGATCACCGCCGTGTTTCTGTGAGCAGTTTGTCGCCCCCTAAAGGTTTAAATGAGAGTTTCGGTACAGAGACATCCACAGCGATGCTCACGAGTGTTAAACAGCTCGGTATAACTCGGACCGGACAGAACACAGACCTGCAGTGCCGAGAAAAAGCAGCACGGTGATCCAGTAAACCCAGAAGAGCATGAGCATGAGGAAGGTCCAGAAGGGCTGCAGAACCAGCAGAGGAAGAGAACCGAACACTTTACTGGCCACATGGAACAGAGCGATGGTCAGAGCTACACGCTTCCTCATGAAGAACAGCAGCAGCAGCAGGATCGCCTGACGGATTAAAAACATGGATCAGTACGAAAAATATTATCACTAATGTTCTGTGCATCACTCGAGATGTTCCATTGCGCAAGATCATTTTATTTAAATCTAATGCAATACAACAGTCAGATTTATTTTAAGGCCAAAATAAAAAAATTAAAAAAAACACAACTTCCTTCTGTGCCACAAAGTTTTCCCCGAGCTCAGCATTTCCACTGGCTGAGTGGGAAGAGAAATGATGACCACATGATATACTGGCTATTTATATTTCTATTCAAACCACTCGTGCAATGATGCTATCAAAAATCAGAAGACATTTAGAGTACGGTAAATTTTAATTACGGAAAACAAGAATTTTATATTTTAAGTGTTTGATACTAACGAATCTGTTTAGAGATATCAACAAGGTACAACAAGAATAAGAAGAAGATTAAGTTCAGTACCGTGAAGACTGTAGCTGCTATAGCGTAGATAAGCAGAGCTTTCTGGTTATCCATAGCCACGGCTAGCTCATTAGCAGGCAGCGTGGCGTTGACAGACTTTCGTTGGTCCACATAAAGCCACCAGAGAACTCCAGTCCCACCTGAGAGAAGAAAAACCTGCATTATACGACTCAAAAAATTATATTTAGAAGGCATTCAGTAATCGAGTCAGTGAGTGTGCTGACAAAATCTTCATATTACTAAAATTAGCCTAATCTTCTCCATATAACACACATTATATCTCCATATAACACACATTATATCTCCATATAACACACTTTATATCTCCATATAACACACTTTATACTCCAATGTGTTCAGTTCGGGATTCTGCAACTCTTTACAATGATGAATCTTTATAATAAAGCTGTATGAGTGTGTATTTGCATGGTGAGTTTTTAAAGAATCTGTGGTGCAATTTCAGCGTAAATTTCCCAAAAACCAACCTAAGGAACCGAGAACCACAACGGCGGTGAGCAGCCACACGAGAACTACTGAGATGAAGCGGATCACTGCCATCAGAATGATGGACAGAACTGCAATGAAAACAAGAAAAGAGGGATATTAAACATACAGGATAACAATAACCTCATCAGGGTTCTCACTCATTCTCAGTAAACTGTTGTCCAGGACACTGTTCATGACTATACATGACGAGTCGTCTTAGACCGAGTCTCACAGGCTGAGATCTTTAACATTACAGTCAATAATACAACCTGTGACCTCTGACCCCTACTGTATCACATAGTTAATTTCAACACCCACCCCAACAACCAAATATTACTCCAAAAAACCCAAGCAGCATTTCAAGGACACTGAGAGCTAAGCTCAAAACCGCTGAATAGCGACACAGAGAGTTTTTACCCAGCGAAAGCAAACACAGTCCCATAATTATCTCCTTGGAGGTCATGACCCCAGTGATGACCCTGTGCAGAACGCTGCTGTCGCTGACGAACGTGATGAGAGCCTCGGCAAACTTGGAGAAGCAGGAGATGTCGGTCGGAGTGCAGCGGTGGAAGATCGGTAAAGACTTACTGAGAGAGGAAAAAAAAAACAGAGAAGTATTAAATATTCTGCCAATTTATAATTTTACTGTGGTACTCACTTCAGGCTAAAGCTGGGCTAAAGCTGGGCTAAAGCTGGGCTAAAGCCGGGCTAAAGCTGGAGTAAAGCTGAGCTAAAGCCGGGGTAAAGCTGG
>JAKMWG010000031.1:66453-78965 GCA_022758105.1 Pangasianodon gigas
TAAGAGACACTTTTCAGATAAAAACATAATGAAGGCTGCTGGGTTTCGCTGCAGAAATAAGAAGCGAGTCGACAGTCAAAGTCTCCAGAAGAACTGTGGCTGCTTCTGCAAGATGCTCAGTAACACTTACAGCTCATTTCCTTATAAAACTGCACACACTGCACCTGAGATACTGGTTTATTTTTTAAAGTGAAGGATCATCACATTAAATATTGACTTTGTTTCATTTATTACTGTTTACTGCTCTTTATAGGATTTTTTAATGTAGAAACATTTAATTTCATTATTTTTGAAGGCGTCTTTGCTCTACAGCATTTCTTTACATGTGCCTAAGACTTTTGCACAGAACTGTATATATAATATCAAAGCACGTGAATAATTGTACTGTCTTTCTTTACACTGCATTAGATTAGATTCTGCTTTCATGTTGCTTTGGATAAAAGAAGATTTAATATAAAGAGGGATTTAATATTAATATTAACATTAACATTAACATCACTCACCATTCCCATGTTGAATAAAGCGAAGAGGATGAGCCAGGGGATGTCTGTGCATTTTCGATCCTCTAAAGGCTTCCACTCTCGAGTTTTCTGATAAAAAGAAAAGAAAAGATATATTTTCCTGTAAATGTGGACTCCACACTGCACCGAGCTGCATGCATGAGAGACTCATCATCATGTTGACCATCGTCCCTGTTTGTGGGTTTAGAATTAAACACAATCACAGCCTGGATAAATCACACACTCTTTATTTTATGCTGTAAAATGTGAAGTAAGAAGCAGCAGTGCTCACCCCTGTGCTCCCACAACACCCCATAGCAGAGTTCAGCAATAAACATTAAACACACACACACACACACACACACACACACACACACACACACACACACACACTGAACAGGGAGGAGTCTTCTGCAAATCTAACACACAACACAAGAGCTGAACTTCTAACACACAGAAATCCGCATGTGGAATAAATCAACTGCACGCGATATCTCAGAAAAACCAGAGAGAAATCTCTAACAGCAAAATAAAATAAACTTCTCTCCTCTCTTCCTTCGCTTCAGTTTTTCTGCTTTACTTCCGGAATTTCTTGCCACTATGTAGCGTTGGCGCAGTTTATGACGTCACAACAGATCCCAGATCAGATTTATGTTAAACCTCTTCCCGATTGGAGGATTCGGCTGATGACGTCAGAAGAGGCGAGGCTCGATCTCAACACCCTGTGTAGTGCACTTCATTGAGGGAAGTCTGCTTTATTACACAGTGCTGCGACTCCCTTAAGCATGTCTATAACGTCTTTAAGACCGACCGCCATAATTATTGGCACCCTTCATGAAAATGTGCAAACATTATAAACATGCAGTTTAATCACATGTGCACGCTGTATAGTTTTAATTTCAATATTTATTCTTAATTAGTGCAATTTCTTTGCAGCACCCTGATTATAAAATGCAAATGAATGAAGCAAAGGAAAACATGATGCTTGACAAAGAGAAACAATAGAGTTATAATGAAATAATATTTAAAATAATTTATTTACATTTAATTTTTTAGGGTGCTAATAATTTTGCCACATACAAACATAAATTTAAAAAGTTCTTCAGTAGGTTTTGCAGTTGTCTGAGTGGAAATTATGAATAGTTTATTTATATTATTTTATATTTTTATGTTTAATTTATTTGCCTGTTTCCTAGAAGGGTGCCAATAATTATGGAATTTACTTTAACTGTTCCTGTTTATTCAAATACCTTTTTTATCGATATGTGTAATGATGGAATCACTGATCTACAACATTCACTGTGATACAGAACTGACAAATATTTTATTAAATTATAAATATTTACTCCTGTTAAGTGCATAATGTGTTTATGTTGTTTTTTGACCGCGAGATGGCGCCAGTGTCTCTGTAGGTGGTTTAACTTTTCCCTTCTCTCTCTCTCTCTCTCTCTCTCTCTCTCTCTCTCTCTCTCTCTCACACACACACACACACACACACACATATATATATATATATATATATATATATATATATATATATATATATATATATATATATATATATATATATATATATATATACCATCTGCATTGTGGAGAAAAATGGAGATTCAAGATGAAGGTTTAAAGCAGTAATGAAAGTGTTTTACTCCCAGACACAGCTGTGGAAAAATGTTACAGAGAGAGGGATAAATAGATAGATAGATAGATAGATAGATGGATAGATAGGTAGAAAAAGAAAAATGGGAAACAAAAGGAAGGAAAGAAAGAAAGAGAAGAAAGGAAGAAGAGAAAGAAAACAGGAAAACAGAAAAGAAAGAAAGCAATAAGGTAGTTAGATAAGGTAAGGAGATGGGAGAAAGGAAATGAAATGTCAGGAGAATTAAAAAAAATAATAAAATAAATAAATAAATAAATAAATAAATAAATCTTGAGCGATTTATGTATGTGAATATTTTGTAACTGTGTTTATGAAAATGTTATGAATGTTATTAATGATGTTGCGACACACTGAGGCCACAAACCGCCGGTGAACTTTGTGTGTAAAAGCTCTGCAGTGACGAGAGACTGATGTGACGAGGTGAGGACACACTCTGGAAGTTCACTGGCTCTTTGCAGGACATTTCTAAAAAACACACAGAACATTGCCAGGAATTGGGTAAAAAGCTGCACAGTTGATTTTCTGTGAACTGACCGGCCTTGAAAGTCAGATCATGTGACAGGAATTGAAGATAAGCAGCCATGGACTGAAAAATATATTAAAACTTTATCATATTTATTATATTCCAGTGCTGAAGAACATGAACAGGATGAGCCATAAGATGTAGAAGATTATAAAAACATCTCCTGATCTTTACCTGACCTTCATCTGTCCAGCCTGGGTGAGTGTGTGTCCACTGCAGCTTCAGATTCCTGTTCCTGGCTGACAGGAGTAGATCCTGCTGTGGCCTTCTGCTGTAGCAGCACATCTGCCTCAAGATCTGACATGTTGACATGCTTTTCTGCTCACCACGGTTATAAAGAGTGGTTATTTGAGTTACAGTCGCCTTCCTGTCAGCTCGAGCCAGTCTGTCAGTTCTCGTCTGACCTCTCTCATCACTCACTGGATGGGTTTTGTTTTTCACACCTTTCCGTGTAAACTAGTAGATATTCCCAAATTAGTAAATACTTTTGAATGTAAAGTCAAAGATTTTTTACTTGAGATGCCGCTCATGACAACATTCACAAAGACAGAGAAAAGTCTGAAGAGAGACATGGAGCTCGTCAGTGTGTTTAACGTCACTGTGCATGAAATCACTAAACATTTTACAGTCCGACCTGGAAACCTGACGGAAAAGGGATGTTTTTGATTAATGGTGCTCACATTACCGCTGCCTCGGAACTCAGACAGTAAATCCTGCGTCAGGTATAAACCAGGTTCCTCCGCTCGGCGTCGGGGCGTATCACACCACCCCGGTGTGGAGCACTTTCCTGTAACAACACAACACTTCCTGCTAGACTCCTAAATCAGTCAGGAATATTCCTTTGTTTTTAGTCACTTACTGTACACTACACATTGTACATATAATTAATAAAATGTTCAAACCGTTACAGTAGTTACAAATCTGGGATGAAAATTATAGACAGTAGGACAAGGCCTGGAGTCACAGATGATTTATGATGTCCATTTGTGGTTGTTTGCCCAAAACGTTTGTGAACCCCTGACCTAGAGACTGTTGTGTGTGAAAATCCCAGGAGATCAGCAGTTTCTGAAATACTCGAAACCAGCAGCCATGCCACGGTAAAGTCACGGAGATCACATGAGATCACATTTCCTCCATTCTGATGTCTGATGTGAACATTACGCTGAGATTTGATCATTGTGCTGCTGTCACAGGGTGGACATGATGGGTACAGGTGTTCCTAATAAAGTGGTCGGTGAGTGTATGTGTACATGTGTGTGCATGTGTGTGTGTGCAGGTTTGAAATGTAAAGTGAGATTAAATGACAACACACACACACACACACACACACACACACACTAGCAGAAGGAAGGCGGCCATTTTGTGCTGAAAACCTGAGAGCAGCTCAGAGACACGTTTACACTCTATATCATATTTTATTCAGGTGAAGAATTTCCGCCTACACACTTCATGTGTGCGTGTGTGTGTGTGTGTGTGTGTGTGGGTCCTGCTCTGATGACGTCATGTTCCCCTTTCACCCAGTTTGCAGAGAGAGAGAGAGAGAGAGAGAGAGAGAGAGAGAGGTTACTGTCGGTCATGGCGCAGACTGCAGAGACTCCTCTCTTCTCTTACACACATTACTGCCGCGTTTGGATTAATAATAATAATAATAATAATAATAATAATAATAATACAGCATTGTAATAAACCTGTAATAGTGCAGGAGCTCGTGTATAAACCCCGCCCACTTTTCAGCTTTTTATTTTGAGGAATTTTAAGCTTAATTCTGCATTTTATGTCACTGACAACAAACTAATGCATCCATATTCTATATCTTCATCTATATGTGTGTTTTTTTGTGCTTTTGTTCTCTGCTTGTGCATGTGATGTTGTGTATTGGTGTATAGAGCTATATTTAGCCCCCCCCCCCCCCCCCCCCCCCTTTTTGAGGTTACTATCGGGCAAACTGCAGCTCTGTCCAACACACAGCAGTGAAGAAGATGTGTTTAGTGTCTGTTTCTTCCTCATCCTCAGACCAAGCTGTACTTTATTTTATTCCTCTACACACTGTGTAATGTAATAAGCTCAGTTTTAGGATTATCTCTTTATTTACTCGGTGTTGTTTTTTAATAATTCACTCAGAACCACATCACTGCAGTCTTAAAAAGGCAACGCCATCAGCTGTGTGACACAGAGTGGGCCCACTGTGTGTGTGTGTGTGTGTGTGTGGGGGTGTGTGTGTGTGTGTGTGTGTGTGTGTGTGGAAACCCCTGCTGATACTGTGGAATATTTTTATGATAATAAGTATTGAGACCATGAGATTATGGAATGGATTAAAATATGGGATTTGCTCAAATGATGCTTGCAAATAATGTCATAAACTCAGGGATGTGGGAAAGGGGTTTTATTTTGTTTTATTTAATTAATTTTTTTTTTATTACTTTTTTGGGGTGCTGGGATTTTAAGCAGCATAAGATTGACGTTAACAGAGACTGTGTTCATTTCAAAGTTTCTTCATTTGTTTCTTTATATAAGATTATTATTATCTCGCCCTCAGCACTCCTCCTCCCCGTGTCCTTGCACAAAGCTGTCCATTTATTAGAACATGTTCGGCATTAAACACAAACAAATCTCGCTTTTCTGAAATAAAATGACCAGCTGGTCTTAGAGATGGACATGATGGACTAGTTTCAGATCTAGAACATTCTTTTATCACATGCCCCTGAGCTCATCACTTCCTCCTTTACTGCGACCAGCATTTCCTTTTCTCACAGCTGTTGCTTCATGTGTGATATTCGTCTCATGACACATTTATGAAAGTTCATTTTTTAAAGATTTTATACTAAAATCAACACATAGAGCTGAACAGTGCAGAGATTTGAACTCACAACCAGCAGGGAGCTGGCACAGAGCCTCCATGTTTCATAAGATCAACAGCAGGATTGGGAACTGGTGTGTGTGTGTGTGTGTGTGTGTGTGTGTGTGAACCCGATCACTGCAGGACTTCACTGACAGCTATACCTCTGTGTACTTCTCATTTTCTTGATCTAGTGTTTTATTCCTCTTACACCACAGCAATTTACCAACAATTCCATTTTAAATATATTAAAGAACGACACGTCATACTGTTTTGTCTGCTTCTCGTTATATTTAACGTTGTGGAACGGCAGTGAAACCAGTTAGTTCCTGTTCTCACTTAGGTTATAGCAGCTATAAACTTTTCTATTAAAAAAATCGCAGCTTGTTACGCATGTTACTGAGAAACCGCAAAGAAGCGTAAACTCCTCTGTCCTGAAGATGTCGGAAAACTTAAAGTTACAGCTTTACCTCTGACTGTTACAAAGCGCTGACACTGGAGACTCCTTCCATACATGATAGATAAACACCTCCTTATGGAAAACTACATATTAATGATTACACACGTTTTTAATCCGTTTCTTATCAGTGGAGCGTCACTGTACACGTCCCTGTGAATGAGCTGTTGCTATGGAAACGATAACGTATCAGATCGAGTGCATTAATATAAACCTGCACTACTGTCAGAGCTGCTGTTCTAGAGAATTAATCAACACCTTCTGACCAATCACAATCCAGCGTTCAACAGCACAATGCACAATTTGAGTTTGGTTAAAATATAAATTTTTTGTTTCTAATATCTTTGAGGTTTGTGAGATCACGATAAATCATGAGCAGTAGATTTTATTCTGTTGTGCTTTTGTATATTTTCCTGAGTGTTTAAAGTGAGATGTTGTTGATGACACACAGAGAACTCAAACACGTACAGCTGTGATCTCCAGCTTTTTACTTCACCGTGGCAGCGTCAAGCGTCTGCACTTACTCACTGCGTAATAAAGCCGAAGTCTTCAGTGTCTTCTGAACTGTTACACTTTTCCTTTATCACTTATTAAGTGGCCTGAATGCTGTCCTGTGCTTCATGAGCAGTTTGTTCATCTTATAATTCAGCGTCAGTTCGTAAAATATTCACCAAATGCCTGTTAATCCTCAGTGTATCAGTGTAAAGTTATTCACTTCGCATGAACTTTAGTGAACTAAGTGACTGTAGCACAGGATGCAGCGTATAAAGTGCTGCTGTACTTCATCATTTCTATATTAAGATTATAAAGCTCGAGTCTGTGAAAAGCGTTATATACACATTATTATTATTATTATTATTATTATTATTATTATTATTTATTCATGTAATGTTAATGCAAATATTTTGATATTTTTTATTGTTGCCCTGTTATGCAGTATAACAGAAATATTTTTATTTATTTATTTTTAAGTTTTTGTGACTCAAAGATCTAGAAAGAATGAAATTTATGAATGCGGAAAAAAATAGAAATTTAAGCAAAATTGCAATAATTATGTCTTTAGACACATAAGATGCTCAAAAACGAGAGAAATAGATTATATTAGTATAAATTATAGTTATAATGAATGACATTTCAGTGGCTGCCTTTCTGTCACAATGTCTTTGACCTGATTTTTATATTTTTTATAATATTTATTTGTTGGTTGTTTCTTTTTAGCCACATACAGAATGTATTTATGAAGTGAGTCACCTGTTTAAGTGAAGGTGATAGTGGTGAGGTGAAAGTGCTCCTGAACTGTATGAGGTGTGAAATGAGTGTGTGTTAGTGAAGAGGAAGAGGAGGAGGAGGAGGAAGAGGAGGAGGGAGAGGTTACTGTCGGTCATTTGGCTCAGATGCTGCAGTGACGCGCAGATTAAATAAACACTGCCTTTATATATATAAAATAAGCTAATAGATTTTATTATATACATTATTGATGAGATATTTATAATATAAACAGTGTGTTTTAGACAGTAAGGGGTGTGTGTGTGTGTGTGTGTGTGTGTGTTACCGGTTTAAGGGATGTTTGGGCTGAGCACGTGCTCGGCGTCGGTTTCTGGGTTTTGACCGCGAGTAACCCCGCTGCTTAAAGCGGCAACATCCCTCCTGCTATAAAAGGATGGAGAGAGAGAAAAAAAGCACAGAGCGAGAACAGAACCGAGTACAGAGAACTGAACCGGACAGTGTGTGTGTGTGAGTGTGTTTATATCTCCTGTGTGTGTGTGTGTGTGTGTGTGTGTGTGAAGGATTTAAACTGTATGAAGATTGACTGGAACACACACTGAAGCGGAGAGCAGGGACAGGTGAGAGCTTTGTTTATGTTGTTGTTGTTGTTTATGTTGTTGTTTTTGTTGTTGTTGATGTTTTCATGTCGAGCTGCTGTCAAGTTCATATTTAATTAATTTTTTTTATTAAAAAGCTGTAAAGATCCGAATTCAGGCAGATTTCAGGACTGACTCTGGTCACAAAAGTGTTCATCTTTTTTTCTTTTTCTTTTTATCAGGAAATGTTTCATGTTTCAGGCTGCATGTGTTTTTATCTGTCGCATTTCTCAAGCACGTGATTTGCGCTGTTTTTAATGTAAATGTCATTTTTGTGTTAAAAATGAAGATGTTGTGATTCTGAAGGACAAAGACAAAGACAGTGCGTTTAACTGGACATCTGCATGAAATGACCGACAGTAACCTCCTCCTCCTCCTCCCTTTACTGAAAACACATAAACCTCTCAAACCTCTTCACAAAGCAACACACACACACACACACACACAATTTGCACTCATTTAAAAAGGAGTTTGAATCATATGCACAGTGTCTGTTTTATCACCACATCTCACACTCACTGTTCTTCCTCTGATAAGAGAAAAATCTCTTTGTGTTATTGAGCCTCATTAGATTCTCATTGGGGTCTTTATGATGTTTTACATTCCATGAACATTTATCTGTAATTATTAAAACCTGTTTAAACTTAATATATTCTGCTTATAAATATTCCAACATTGTTAATATGAAAAATAAATCTAATGAGAAAAATAAACTCGGAGGAATGTTTTTTTTTTTTAAATAAGTAAGCGTGATAGATTTATAACAGGCTTCAATTAACTCAGATTTTTAAAGATAATCAGGTCATTTAGGAATATTTTTAAAGCTAAAATGACATTTTTTTAATTTATTATTTAAGCCGTCTGGAGTGGATCCTATAGTGGGAAAAAAAAGAAGCACTGAGAACAAAGAAACTCAGAAAACCGAACTGAAAGCAACCAGGCGCTTTCAAACTTAAAACATGTATATTTTAAACCTTAAAACATATAATATTTTCTTTACCATTCATCCAGTTATAGCTATTTTTATATTTTAACACACTGATTAAACTCCAGAAATGCTCTGAGAACAAAGAAATACATGGATAGGGATTATTAATGCTAACTTTATTCACATTGTATTTCACATAAACTATAGATTCTGAACTGAAGAAGTGTCTTTTAGGAAAAAAAAGCACAATAATATGTAATATAAAAGCAAATGTGATTAAAAAAAGGTGGAAAAATGCCTCAGTGTTAATGTTTTACAGGGTCCTGATGATCCCGAGTGAAAGAAATCATACAAATCTCTAAAACTGAACAAATTTTGAGGAGAATAATGAGAATAATGCAGGCGTGTTGGTGCCACATCGAGAGCTCATCAGTGTGTATTTAATGTGATCATGTGGAATATGAATTTTATTTTTTTTAATTAGCCTATTAACTGATTGATTGAGTTACTAATTAATGAATGTGTATGTATATGTGCATTTATATATGCAAACATATTTACTGTATAAATTCTGACAATAAACATTAACACACTATTAATGTATATATAATCATAAATACGTAAATAAACAGCTGTAGATGTGTTTTTATCTTCATAGTCATTGATCTTTGTTAAATCAGGTCTGATTAAAATGCTGACTTGTGTGTTAGTCTGGAGAAAACACCACCATGTCGTGTCACATGGCCGAGAATCGCTGGTTTCATCGATTGCGGCTTCCAATTAGCAATTAATTCACTCATCTCATCAAGGTTTTAGCTTCTACACACATAAAATTAAAAACAAAAAACAACAACACCAAAAAAACAACAACAGAAAAACAGCGAGGTACTGAACTGTACCAGTGTTTATCAGTGCGGTGTTGCGTTCGGGAGTGAGGCGTATTTTCACCAGGAAAAGTGAATAATGTGCACAGTGAAACTCATAGCATACTTGCCTTGACAAAACCATGACAAGCAATGATCCAGTTTAGTAATTTATAGCTGTGTGTGTGTGTGTGTGTGTGTGTGTGGGATGCATTTATAATTAATATCTTGAACCTTTTTGATTGTAGAGCAGAAGTTGAACCTGCGGTGTGAGTGGGTGTTCTGTTCACTCGTCTCTGAGCCTCATTTCTAATATTTACTGGTTCGAAGGTCTGTGTTGACTTTACACATTGAGTGTGTGCTGAATTTGGATCTTGTCCCATCACTCATCTTATAGAGTCCCTGAGAGATAAGAGTGGCGTGAGTTCTGTCCAGCAAATAGGAAGCGCTACCCTGTGCTGGGCGTCTGACTACGTTAGCGTAAGAGCGGCACCGGGGACTGCGTGAACACCCGAGCGCTTTACATTATTCTTACGTTATCCTTGTGTTGTGTTGTCAGGTCCAGAGAGGAGGCACGAGCAGCGAGAAGCCGTGGTAAGATGGCTGTCTCCACTCAGCTGGGCTTGCTGCTGTGGAAGAACTTCACCTACCGACGGAGACAGACCGTGAGTTTATACCATAAATGTCAAAGGTTTTAACAATAAATGTCAAGAGTTACTTTTATCACACTGATTACTTTTCTATAACAGCACGTCCCAGAGTGTTTTATTCCTCAGTTTGCCAACAGTTAAAAGCAGATATTTAATGGTGGTTAATGCAGGATGTAAAGGCACCCCCATTAAAACGGCGTGGTTCGGTCCTGCAGCATGTGTTCAGCTTTGGGGGTCAATCTGACAGATGTAGAGGGCCAGCTGGGAACAAACTAATGAATAGAGGATTGTCTCAAACAGCTGACGGGATCAGGATCATCTGAGTCCACAAAATCCCTGTTATTGCCAACCTGCTGCCATTTCAGCCTCAGATTTAGTCCAAGAAAAATATAATATATAGAAAATTTGTATAATATATTGGATTAGATGAACTAATTAATAACAGGAAAGTTCTAACATGAAGAGTAACAGAGTCAGATATGGAGAACCTCGGCTCTGTGTGTAAACAGGAGAAAGAGAGTTACCGAGAACCTTTTCACTTCAGTTGTGGGAAACCACATCAACACCGCCTACAAATCTCAGGCATAAATTGCCGGGCTGCACAGCAGATTTTTGCTTTCAAGTAAAATATGTGAAGTTTGAAGCACATCCAAGGGTAGAATCTCTCCCACTTCTTCACACCAAACCCAAAAACTCGAGTTAACTCTTGCTTAACTTGTGGTTTTGGGGTTAGATCTAAATTAGAAAATTTTATTAGAAAAAAAGGTCTCTGATCAGGCTGATCTGGATCACTTTAATTAGACACATTAGATTAGATTAGATTAGATTCAACATAATCATATATTTGTGTAACAGTCACTACTGAAACTGTATATCAGCTCTAAGACAAATCTCAACTCGCCTTTAATAAAACACTCAGTTACACTTTCTTTACAGCCTGCGAGTAGACAATGAAGTCCTTACAGTGATTTAGTATTTTAATGGAACAAGTTTATTTTTTTATGTATTTAAACTGTGAATAGTGGGTACAGATTGTCAGACTTTGAACTCTAATATATGATAGAAATGTTTTAAAGACTAAAACTCCTAAAATCATGATGTTTTCTCTCTCAGATCCAGCTCCTGATTGAGATCGTCTGGCCTCTCTTTATCTTTTTCATTTTGATATCCGTGCGACTCCACTATCCTCCGTATGAACAGCATGAATGTAAGTGACCTGCGGTGCTTCATCTCGTTCTGTAAAATAATTCTGAGAACTGAAACATGTTTGTAGAGCTTTCTGAACCCTTGAGCCGCATCTGGTTTCAGCCGATGCCATGCTGAAAATAAGCAGGTGAAAGTTTCTGCAGCTGATTGTGTCTAAAATGTACTCACTTAATAGCAGACACTGGCTATATTCAGATTATATTGTATACCAAAGATATATTTTAGTACTATTTAACTAAAACAGGTTTACAATATCACTGTTATACCTGCATTATGATACAGATCACATTCTTTGCCTTCATAAAACAATGATATAAATGTAGGACTTTCACATTTCTCAACCTTATAAACCAATTCAGAATTGTGACCTGTAATGCTTACTTTACCAAAAACCCTTGAGTTAACTTGAGTTAATGATTTTAACAAGGTCATAATGTTTTCTGTTTGCGTTAGCCTGAACTTGGGGTGTTTGAATCAATCCACTGTTTGCTTTTTGTGGAACATGGACCAAGCCTCAAAAAAGGTCAAGGATATCAAAACAGCTCCAAGAAGAGCTATTACACGTGACTCAGTAGTATTGAATAAACATTATAAAAATGTTTCTGTTCATTTTTGTTCCATTTTGGGCTAAAAAAAAAATGATCTTGCTACTCGACATGTGAAATGCTGCAATTTTCTTCAGATCTTCTTCAGTGTTACAAAGAATGATGGTGTAATTGAGTTTTGTGTTGACTACAGTTATTTTGCAGAGACTGTGATGTAGCACTAAAATGATTTCCACAGTTTTTTCACTCTTTCTTGAGTCTTTGGTCTGTATACTCATAAGACATAGAAAATTATGTCACTTACAGTCAGGTCCATAAATATTGGGACAGTGACACAGTTTTGGTAATTTTGCCTCTGTACACCACCACAGTGGATTTGAAATGAAGCAGTCAAGATGTGACTGAAGCGTAGACTTTCAGCTTTAATTCAAGGGGTTTAACAAAAATATTGCATTAACCGTTTAGGAATTACAGCCATTTTT